>CAUYQG010004884.1:0-20907 GCA_963574415.1 Tarsius wallacei
TGATAGTTTCACCCTCGCAGATCCTTCCTCTCCGCTCTTTGAGTCCGAGGCGCACGGCTGGTGCTCTGGCCCGGGTTAGAGCTCTGCTCCCAAGCTCCGGTAAAAGTGGCCCTGGCCTGTTCCCAGCGTATTTCAGTCAGAGATGGAATCAGCTTCTCTGTTGGGCGGGTAGCCAGAGCCTCCCCGGTGATCGGAGGCTGGGTCTGGGTATGTTTTAATTAGGGAGGGAACTGAGACCCGAGATTTCCTACCAGTGGGGGAGCAACCAGGGATGCAATAAGGCTCAGGCTTTCATTTGATCCAGAGACAGGTTTTGAGAACAGCAGACAGGCCATACCCTTTGCTTCAGAACAAAGAGCTTGGCGGATGACTTTCAAAACTCCGAGTGACTTTTCCAACCTCAGTGTGTGGATTTGGGTTTATCTCCCACAATCTTGTAATGTCTCCAGTCTCAGTCTGTTTGTGACTTCTCAGGAGCTCATGAAAATAGATCAGGAATTATAGAAGTTATACTAATTCTATAAAGTATACAATGTATACTTTAATGGGTATAGTTTACCTCACACTTCAGGAATAATAATAAAATCAATAAACTCATTTCATCCCAATGTGCTGGAAATATCCATTTCCTATGCCACGTCCTCTCTCCATGCCACTGCAGCCTCCACTTGGTAATAATGCCCTTGGTATATGAAGTTTGCTAAATGTCACCTGCGTCATCCAGTGACAAGGCAAAAAGGGAAGAGAAAGAGAAAAAAGAGATAAAGAACAATGTAAAACAAGAGGAGGAAGTACTGAGAGACACTGCCTCCAGAGTGGATTCGCATCAGAGAAATCCAAATCAAAACCACATTGAGATACCACCTAACTCCAGTAAGGATGGCCATCACTGAGGCGAGTGGATTGCCTGAGCCTGCGGGTTCAAGACCAGCCTGGGCAACTTGGCAAGGCCTCATCTCTACAATAAATCAAAAATTAGCCAGGCATGGTAGCGCCCTTAGTTCCGACTACCTGGAAGGCTGAGGCAGAAGGATCGCCTGAACCCAGCAGGTCGACGCTGGGGTGGCCATGAGTGTGCCACTGCACTTCAGCCTGGGCGACAGAGTGAGACTCCAACTCAAAAAAAAAAGAAAGAAAGAAAGAAAGAAAGAAAGTAGACTGGATAAAGAAAATGTGGTAAATGTGGTACATTCACACAATGGAGTGTAACACAACTATAAAGGGCAAACTCATGGATTTCGGAGTAAATTGGATGGAGTCGGAGACCATGATACTTAGTGATCTATCACAGAAACAAGGTGCTGAATACCACATGTTCTCACTCATATGTGGGACCCAAATACTAATTGCAATAGCACAAGGAATTGGCAGTTGTAGGACACTGCGGGGGGCGGGGGGGGGGTGTGGGAGGGAGAGGGTAAGACATAAAAACACAAATTGTACCTGGTCCTAAACCAGGGGAAGTGAGGACCAGTTGGAGACCCAGATTTCCCCTGCATGCAGACTACTTATGTTCCTAATCCTGACTTGCACGCCACAGCTCTATAATAAAATAATTTAAAAAATTGGCCAGGCTTGGTGGCTCATCCTATAATACCAGCACTTTGGGAGACCAAGGCGAGTGGATTGCCTGAGCCCACGGGTTCAAGACCAGCCCAGGCAACCTGGTGAGACCTCGTCTCTACAGTAAATCAAAAATTAGCCAGGCTCAATAGCATGCGCCTACAGTTTTGGCTACTTGGAAGACAGAGGCGGAAGGATCTCCAGAGCCCAGCAGGCTGATGCTGGGGTGGCCGTGAGTGTGCCACTGCACTGCAGCCTGGGCAACGGAGTGAGACTCCAACTCAAAAAAAAAATTAAAACGAAAAAGAGGAGAGGATTCAATGATCCCGGAAGGCGGCCTAACCGCTTGCTGTGGGGGTCCAGGACTGTGTGTCTTGGAGCAATGCTTTTAGGAGGTCTTAGTATCAACCCTGAAGTGGGTACTCAGAGCTGAGGAAATGGATTTGGTCCCAGGCTGGGGACTAGGATTCCTGAAACCATGTGAAGATCCCATTCTGCAGAAAGAGCCCTTCCCAGTTTGGAAACTCCAGAAAGCTTAAAAGTAAAGAGAGGTGTTTGTTGCTGCCTTAGGTGGGTTACCAGGGGCTGTCCCTATGAATCTGTTCATGTGTCCCCCACTCCAAACATTTGGTCTGCCCACACAAGTGGTCCACACTGTCAGGGTAAGCTGAGGGCTTCTTTGGGGCACTGGATAATACTATATTCACAAGCCTTCTTCCAAACCCAAGGCTGATAGCCCTGTCAATGAGTAATTGATCTTGTATTTGCTGAGTTCAGTGGAAGGCAGGACATCACCAGGGTCTCTTCTGGAGCACAGGTCTAGCTCTGCAGTCCTGGGCCAGCATATGGGGCATATGGGATGGCAGAGGAGACACAAGGACCCAAAGAAAAGGAGGAGTCTCCAATACCACCCGCAAACTCGAATCTGCAGAAAATCCTGAAAATAAAAACTAAGCACTATACACTATTTATTTCACTCAGCGTTGGCTCACATAACCTAGGTTATTCCCAGGGTGTCTTTTTTTTTTCGAGTTGGGGTTTCATTCTGTCGCCTAGGCTGGAGTGCAGTGGCACGATCACAGCTCACTGCAGCCTCGACCTCCTGGGCTCAGGCCATCCTTCTGCCTCAGCCTCCTGAGTAGCTGGGACTATAGGTCTACAGGTGTGCACTACCATGCTTGGCTACATTTTTTATTTTTTGTAGAAATGCGGTCTCGCTATGCTGCCTAAGCTGGTCTTGAACTCCTGGGCTCAAGCAATCCTCCTGCCTCGGCCTCCCAAAATGCTAGACATACAGGCATGAGTTACCATGCCCAGCCACAGGGTGATGATTTTTGATGGAGAGGCGGGATCCGGGTGTTTGAAAATGAGCCTTTACGACATCAGCACAGATGCAGTGAAGGTGGTAGAGAAGGTTCCCAGGGGAATTCTCCAGGGATCCCAAATTCAGTCAAGAAAGGAACTGCCTCAGAACCATCAGAGCAATGTTTAAACGCACATTGCCAGATCCCTGCCCTGGAGGGAATATGGGTAGCCCCTGGAAATCAGCATTTTCACGAAGCTCCCCCAAGACCTCAGCCGACCTCAGTGACATTGTCATTTTGCATTTTCATTCCCAGCATCCCAAAGGGGGTGGATGTTGCCACAGACACCTGGAAATATCACCGTCGACTGTGGCTTCCTGGGGACTGAACTGGGAAGGAAGGACCCTGAAGTCTTTCCTACCTCGGTCTGTCTTCCCATACAGGGATTCCCCACGTGACTCCATGAGACTAAGAGGACTCTATTGTGGACAGCCACTTCTTGAGCTTCCACCTGAAATTTCCCTAGGGTCGCTAAGCGAATCCAGGTCTCTCAAACCCTCCAAAGCTGCAGTCTTTCAACACGCCGCACTGTCTGTGTGTGTCTGGGTTTCCAGGAAGAAGAAGGATGTGGTTGTGGTGGATCCCTCCAGCAACTTGTACTACCGCTGGCTGACTGCCATCGCCCTGCCTGTCTTCTATAACTGGTGTATGCTTGTTTGCAGGTAGGGGGGAGCGGTGGGCTGGTGGTGGAGTAGAAGGAGAGAGGATGAGGGCACCAGGCCTAGGAGACAGAGCTCTGGCTCTCACTCAGGAAGCCTGAGTTCTGGCCCCCTCACAGCCACCATGTAGCTGGTGTGCCTCAGTTTCTCCATCTATAAAAACAGAAAGTTCTCCAAGAGGACCATCAGGGTGCTCCGAAGCTGATGGGGCACTGAGCCTGAGAGAGACAGTGTGGGTTCTGGCACTTTGGGGCCTCCTTAAGTGAGTTGTGTGAGGAGGATGAGAAGCAAGTTGTTTCCTTCCTGAGGGAGAAGGGGATGGTTCTAAGCATGCTGTAGGATAGACATACAGGGGACAGCCCCTTCTATTCTAAGCAGAAGGTGGTATTGAGGGCCCCTCCTAGGAAGGCTGCTGTTTGCTATTGCAGAGGAGAGATGTGGCTGCTCTGAGGGGAAGCCAGGGGCCTGGGCTTTTCTGATCAAGCCAACAGGGTGGGGGTGCCAGAGGGAGCTAGTTCTTCTGAGGGCAACCTAGGGCTTCAAAGCATTCCTGAGCACACCACCAAACAAGGGCCAGCAGGGCCAACTGGTGCTGCTCTGGGCAAACGGGGGCTTTGGGGCATTTCTGAGGGCGTCTACAAGCTACAGAGCAGGAGGAAGGGCGAGCTGCTGCTCCCTTGAGGTAAGCAAGGCCTACGGGATAAGGACGCAGGGTCAGCGGCTGCTTCTCTGAGGGTAGGCAAGAGGACTTATGGCCATTCCTGAGCAGGCCTGCAGGACAGATGTGCAGAGGCAGGTCTCGGCACTTCTGAGAGTAAGCAGGGGCTTTGAGGCCCACCTGAGCCAGCACACAAATGAGGGTGCAGAGGTGAATCCTATCCCCTGAGGGAAGACAGTGGGCTTTGGGGCATTCCTGAGCAAGTCTGCAAGGCACAGAGCCACTGCTTTGGGAAGCCATGTGGTGAGTTTTGGGGCATTCCTGCTCATGCCGCATAGCAAGGTTGCAGAGGAGACTCAAAGCCACCTGTCTCAAGAACGCAGAGACATTCAGGATTATCTGAGCCAAGGGTGATCTCCTGCTCTTCTGAGGGGTTTCTGGGGCAGGTGAAAAGGGGGAGACCTTGGGTCTATCCTAGCAAGTGAGAAAGATAGTGTGCATATCAAGCTGCTGCTCTCTGGTGTAAGCCAGGCTTTGAGGAAGTGGGGTGAGCCTCTATTCTTCTTTGGGGTAGCCCAGAGTATCCTCCCCCCAACCAAGCTGCATCCACCAAGCTGCAGGGTGGACTATAGGGGCAGGTTTCTGTGCCCTTGAAGCTAAGGGGCAGGGTTTGAGGGTGCTGTTTGTGTGATAAATAGCACAAAGATCAAGAAGGCAGGACAGATATACTGGCCTGTTCTGTTATTAATCTCTCAGAAATGCTCATATCTTTGTGGGAATTTGACCCCCACAAAAGGCAGGTCTTTAGCCTTTTTACCTGCTTCCACCAGCGAGGCCTGGAAAACTACACCTCCTGAAGTCTCAGAGCCCATGGCTAAGAGGCAACAGGGCCATTCTTTGGAGGTCAAGCCCAGCGTTCTCCTTAGGGGCTCTGTGACCATGAGACAGAAAAGGTCCTCAGAGCCTGGGTCTCCTCATCAGAAGACGAGGTGATTACACTGGGGTAGTAACACCACAGGCAGAGCTGTTCCCAGATGAAACAATCCAGTGTCATCACCACAGAGTCAGTGCCCACACGCAGACATGCAACATGTGACCATCCTTCTCGCCCTTGGCTTGTTTAGAGCCTGTTTTGATGAGCTTCAGTCCAACTACCTGATGATGTGGCTGATCCTAGACTACTTGGCAGATATCCTCTATGGCTTGGATATGCTGGTGCGAGCTCGGACAGGTGAGTATTCCCGAGCCTGGGGAGGAAGCCATGGGAACCACGGGACTGTTCAGGGAGACCCAGCATGGTAGGTTAGAAATAATCTACCTTTGACTGTGAAAGGCCAGGCAGGTCTGGGGATCTCCAGCCGTGATTGTGAATGGTGCTGCCTAAGTCCCTTGACATGAAACCCTTGGACAGGACTCTGAGCAGGGATAGAACAACTGGGTTCTGGGCCCTGCTCTCCCCATAAGCTGTATGACTTTGAGCAAGTCAAGTTGTCTCTCGGCCTTGTTTGTATCACCCGTGAAATAAGCAGGACAAATTGCAGTCTCAAAGGACCCTCTAGCTCTGATGAGCAGGAGGGGGAGGTCAGCAAACCTTGGAGTTTCTCTTCTTGGACAGTCAGAGGAACCAGGATATGTTACTCCATGACTTTCAGGGGAGTTTGACTATGCGGAGAACTAAAAGTCTGAAATGAGGCCTAAATGAGCAATGATTTCCTTTGAATCACCTCTGGCTGAGGTTGGGCAGTGATACCCTCCCACACCTCAGGAACTGAACCGTGAGCCCTTGGGATACCTTTTGCTAATTTGCACAATGACATAACCTAAGTGGTGGAAACCCTGCTTATTTTCTCCAAGATTTTTGAACTAAACACCCTGCCATATTTGTCAGCGTAAACACCACCGGCTCACAGCAGCCAACCTCAGTATGGCTTCATGTACAAAGCATCTCAAGCACATCTTGCCTTCTCATTGGGACAGCTGCATGAGACACAATGTGCAGGCATGATGACCTCCACCTTGCTGATTTAGAAGCTGAGACCAGAGATGCTGGGTGACTTGCCCAAAGTCCATGGTCACTACCTGGCCATGCCAGAGTGGCACCCCATCTGCTTCTACACCAGTAGCCAACATTGTAACTTAGAAGACCTCGAATACACAGTTTGAGGGTTGCATGGGTGACCTAGTCCGCTCTGGTGGTCTACCCCTCTGCTATGATCATATTAGCCAACATAGACACAAGAGTTCTGAGAATGCCCATTGGCCAACTGTCCCTGGACTCATCCAAGTTTCAGTGGCACAAGGCGCCCTCACTCCGACATTGACCCCACTCCTTGTACCTGGGTACTATCCTTCACAACCCAGGATTTAGCAGGAAGATAAGAAAGGGAGGCTAGGAATCATACTCCAAGGAAAACAAGAATTAGAATTGAGAGAAGATATTTTAAAGAAGTAGTGAAGAGGTCCTGGGCATAAGGATGGCTATATAATGCTCTAGGCACTCGATAAACTCATGTATAACAAAAGGATGCGATGATGGATTTAGGTGTCCTTTATATATGATGGCAAACTTGATTTTCAGTTTTAACGGAGGGAGCAGTCCTATCCTCAGTCTAGCCTCAAAGTGTGGCCTGGACTGGCGGCAGCAGCATCACCTGGAACTTGTTGGAATTGCCCCCAGAACCAACTCTGGGGGGCAGGCCGGCACTCTGTGTTTCACAGAGCCCTTGAGGTCATTCGGATGCTCACTTAAATCTAAAAAGTATTCATTATATTATTCTCTCTACTTTTGTGCATGTTTGGAAATATGTACAAAATAAAACATGAAAAGGAAAGCAGGCCATAGCCTACTTTTACCCATCCTAATACCTCATGACTCCCAGTGTCCAGCCCAGCTTCAGTCCAATCTGATTCTCTATGTGTGGGTCCCAGACTTTAAGTTTCTATAGTCCCTTGAGCAAACTCGTATTCTGTTGATGAGAATGTAAGCTATTTCAACCCCTGTGGAAAGAAGTTTGGAGACTTCTCAAAGAACTAAATATAGATTTACCATTCAGTCCAGAAATCCCACTACTGGGCATATATCCAAAGAAGCATTAATTACTCTACCAAAAGGATGCCTGCACATGTATGTTCACTGCAGCACCATCCACAATAGCAAAAACATGGAACCAACCCAGTTGGCCATCAATGTTACATTCATGCCAGTGATACATACATCCCATGGAATACTATGCAGCCATAAAAATAACAAAATCGTGTCCTTTGCAGCAACATGGATACAGTTGGAGATCATCATTCTAAGTGAATTATCACAAAAGTAGAAAACTGAATATCACATGTTCTCACTTACAAGTGGGAGCTAAACACTGAATATATACGGGAATAAGGATGAGAACAGCAGACATTGAGCACTCCTTAAAGGGGAAAGGATGGGAGGGAGATAAGGGTTGAAAAATCATCCATTGTGTACCATGCTCACCACCTGGGTGACGGGTTCAATAGAAGCCCAAACCTCACAACCAGGCAATTTGCCTATGTAACAAACTTGCACATATACACCTTGAATCTAAAAAAAAATAGAATATTTTTTAAAGCATATCCTTTAAACAGAATAAATAAATTAATTAAATTAAATTAAAACCTCTTAGGTAATAATATTAATATGTGACCAGGAAAGAGAACGGTTTTCTCCCACAGTGTTCTTAAAAGGCGGGTTAGGGCAGGAGTGGTGGCTCACCCCTATAATCCCAGCCCTTGAGAGGCTGAGGAGAGAGGATTTTGCTTGGGCCCGCAAATTCAAGACCACTGTAGAACACATAAAGAGGCCTCATCTCCACAAAAAAATTGAAAAAGTATCTGGGCATGGTGGTGCGTGACTGTAATCCCAGCTATTTGGGAAGCTGAGGTGAAAGGATCGCCTGAGCCCAGGATGTTGAGGCTGCAGTGAGCCGTGATCGTGTCACTGCACTCCAGCCTGGACTACTGAGTAAGACCCCAACTCAGAAAAATTAAAAAGGCAGATTGCGCCCCATTCATGACTGGTGAAATCAGTTTGGTCGGCCATGCATAGCCTGTGTCTTTTTAAAAGTTTTATTATTAATATTTTCAAGCATAGATAACAAGCAGAGAGAATAGTATTATGAATCCCCATGTACCCTCATTTCACTTCAGCCTTATTGACATTCTGCCCATTTTTTTTACCTGTTCCACCATGCCCTTTTCTTGGCTAGAATATTTTAAAGCAAATCCCAAGCAGTAAGCACTTTAGCATGTATCTCTAACTTTAAAGGATGGTTTATATATATAATTCCTTTTGTCTTTTAAAATTTAATCATTCCTTGGTATCATCTAATACCCAATCCACATTCAAATGTACCCAATTGACCTTTTTATTTCAGATATTAAATAGAATTGACTAGAATCTCAGAAAAATATCAGAGTACATTTCCCGTAGTAATGGTGTTTTTTAAAATTACTTATATATGTATCAATACATATTGTGTAGTCATGATGTAAAATATCTTTCCATGTGCTGTGGTCAAAAAAGTCGGCATCTCTGGTGCCAAGTGACCTCCATCTTCTTCTTTAGGTTTCCTTGAGCAAGGCTTAATGGTCAGTGATACTGACAGACTGTGGAAGCATTACACAAAGACCTTGCAGTTCAGGCTGGATGTGTTGGCCCTGATCCCTACAGACCTAGCTTACTTAAAGCTGGGCATGAACTACCCAGAAGTGAGGTTCAACCGCCTACTAAAGATTTCCCGGCTCTTTGAATTCTTTGATCGCACAGAGACGAGGACCAACTACCCCAATGTGTTCAGAATTGGGAACTTGGTCTTGTACATACTCATCATCATCCACTGGAATGCCTGCATCTACTTTGCCATTTCCAAGTTCATTGGCTTTGGGACAGACTCCTGGGTCTACCCAAACATCTCAATCCCCGAGTATGGACGCCTCTCCAGGAAGTACATTTACAGTCTCTACTGGTCCACCTTGACCCTGACCACCATCGGTGAGACCCCACCCCCTGTAAAAGACGAGGAGTATCTCTTTGTGGTCATAGACTTCTTGGTGGGCGTTCTGATTTTTGCCACCATTGTGGGCAACGTGGGCTCCATGATCTCGAATATGAATGCCTCGCGGGCAGAGTTCCAGGCCAAGATTGACTCCATCAAGCAGTACATGCAGTTCCGCAAGGTCACCAAGGACTTGGAGACAAGAGTGATCCGGTGGTTTGACTACCTGTGGGCCAACAGGAAGACGGTGGATGAGAAGGAGGTGCTCAAGAGCCTCCCAGACAAGCTGAAGGCCGAGATTGCCATCAATGTGCACCTGGACACTCTGAGGAAGGTCCGCATCTTCCAGGACTGCGAGGCGGGGCTGCTGGTGGAGTTGGTGCTGAAACTGCGGCCCACCGTGTTCAGCCCTGGGGATTATATCTGCAAGAAGGGGGACATCGGGAAGGAGATGTACATCATCAAGGAGGGCAAGCTGGCTGTGGTGGCCGACGATGGGATCACCCAGTTTGTGGTGCTCAGTGATGGCAGTTACTTTGGGGAAATCAGCATCTTGAACATCAAAGGGAGCAAATCGGGGAACCGCAGGACAGCCAACATCAGAAGCATCGGTTACTCAGACCTGTTCTGCCTCTCGAAGGATGATCTGATGGAGGCTCTCACTGAATACCCTGAAGCCAAGAAAGCCCTGGAGGAGAAGGGACGGCAAATCCTGATGAAGGACAACCTCATCGATGAGGAGGTAGCCAAGGCTGGGGCAGACCCCAAGGACATTGAGGAGAAGGTGGAACACCTAGAGTCTTCCCTGGACACCCTGCAGACCAGGTTTGCACGGCTCCTGGCTGAGTACAACGCCACCCAGATGAAGGTGAAGCAGCGTCTCAGCCAACTGGAGAGCCAGGTGAAGATGGGTGGGGGCAGCCTCTTGTCTGATGGGGAGGCTCCCGGGGATGCTACAAAGACAGAGGACAAACAACAGTAAAAATGCAGTCTGTCTCCTGCCTCACGGGGTCAGCTGTCAGCATGATGCTATGTGGCCACAGCTACGTGGCATGGAACTTGCTGGGGTTTAATTCCAGTTCTACTCACTCTTTGAAAGCTGTGTGACTGCAGGAGAGAGCCTTGGTTTCCTCATGTAGAAAATGGGACTCATTTTGTCAGCCCCAGTGAAGTGCCAGGTGAAATACTGCATGAGGCAGGGCTTTGTAAAGTGTATGAAGGTGGGCACACAGGACTCCAAGTTATTTTTTATAGAATCCACCAGGAATTTTTAGGCTTTTAAATATGATTTTCTCATAAATGGAAGATTATTTCATCACCCTCCTCCTCCGAAACCTCACTCCACCGCCATCTGATAATGTAGGTATAATAGCAAACTAAAGGTACAACATAGTAACTCAAATTCAACCTTACACAAGACAATTTGGTATGTGTTTCTGTATCTGGTATCTCCCCATGTGCTCTTTGGGACCCTAGAAACCCTGGCCTTTGATAGAGCTGTGACAAGTAGAAGTTCTGTGGAATGAAGAGAGGCTATCCCACTTGGGAGCACTTCAAGTCTGTGAAGCAAAGCTAGACTCCCTGCCTTCCAACCACTGTGAAACCAGAATCTGTTTCAAAGAGAAGAGCATCTCAGAAGAGACATCCTCTCCCTCTCACTTGTCAAAGGGATTCAAAGGCACCCCCTATCTTCCCCTTTGAGTCAGGGTCCTGCGACTTATTCCAACTCAAGGAAAAAGCCATGCTCAGGGAGACCATTTAGGTTGAAGGTTGAAATGGTGTCCTAAGCCAAAAAAGTTGGCAACTAATGCTTTTTTTTTTTTGAGTCGGAGTCTCACTCTGTCGCCCAGACTGGAGTGCAGTGGCATGCTCCCGGCCACTTGACCTGCTGGGCTCCGGCGATCCTTCCGCCTCAGCCTTCCAAGTAGCTGGAACTACAGGCATGCGCTACCACGCCCGGCTAGTTTTTGATTTATTGTAGAGGTGAGGTCTCGCCAAGTTGCCCAGGCGGGTCTCGAACCCGCGGGCTCAGGCAATCCACTCACCTCAGCCTCTCAAAGCGCGGGATTACAGGCTGAGCCACCGAGCCCGGCTGGCAGCTAATATTTTCGAAGATGAGACCCTTAGGCCATATCTTTGCAAACTACCCCTTCGCCCATGAAGAGGAAGCCTCAAGACCCCTTGGAATGGCGTCCTGAGGCCTAAAACTCGTAGATTGCAGATATTAACTTTTTTATTTTTACCCAGTAATTTCATCAGCATTTTATAGCAGATTTATATTTTTTTCCTAGTAAACTTTACTCCCAATGAACAGATAGATTGATGTTTTTCAGTTCTATAATTTCACATGACCTCAATGTTCCATCCTTCACTTACATACCCAAAAATTAGTTTTTCCTTCTTTTTCCTTCTCTCTTTCTCCCTCTCTTTTTCCTTTTCTTCTCCTTCTCCTTCTCTTCCTTTGCCTCCTCCTTCTCCTCTTCCTCCTCCTCTTCTTTCTTTTTTTTTCTTCTTTTAGACATAATGCACCACTTTGCTTGGACAACCTTGAAGTCTCTGCGGTCTGATGTTATAGTTCTATGCTACACAGTTGGGCCCCAATGTAGTTTGTGCAAAAGGTGCTGCATTTTCAAGTATGTATTTTGGATGTATGTGGGTCTCTTCTTGTTTTTATTGTGGTTAATTTGACCATTTTAACTTTTCTAAAAAATGGATTAAAAGCTCTATTAAAGGTCATAGATCCAAGCTCATATCATCAAACAAAGTAACTAGCAATGTTTTCTCAAAATGTATATACTTTTAAAGCCTTAATAATTAGTTCTTCCTGCATTCATGTTTGCACAGGAAAAATAAAGATGTGGATTTAAAAATATTAATGACTCTTGCTTCAGCTCTTGCCATAAGGGAAGATTCAGTCCCAGAGTATGTTCCCAGAGCAATGGGTTCCCTAGAAAGAACAAGTGCTGACGAATGGGGGACAACATACACTCAGTGTGAGGGCATATTGCAGCCAGAAGCAGGTGAGATGATACACATACGTGTACCCAGAGATATGTACCAGTGTTTATTGCCGCATTGTTTTTAATAGCCAAAAAAAGAACCCAAATATCAGAATCCAAGGACCGATCAGAAAAAATACAAAACATCCTAGGTATTCCACCAGAGAGAATTTAATAGAGGGAAATAACTGTAAAGATTCTGGGAGCTTTTAGAAATCGCCAGACTGTTTTCCTCAGAGGTGGTGTTATTTACACTCCCGCCAACAGTGTAGAAGCATTGCCTTTTCTCCACATCCTCTCCAGCATCTGTTGTTTTTTGAGTAATTCTTGATGGGCATCCTGACTGGTGTTAGGTGGTATATCAGTGTGGTTTTAATTTGCATTTCTCTGATGATTCCTGAGGTTGAGCCTTTCTTCATGTATCTGTTGGCTGCTTATATGTCTTCTTTTGAGAAGTGTCTATTCATATCTTTTGCCCACTTTTTAATAGGACTGTTTTTTGGTTTTTGGCTTTTTTTTTTTTTTTTTGGCATGTTTGAGCTCCTTGTAGATCCTGGATGTTACGCCTTTGTCAGATATACAGCTGGTAAATATTTTTTCCCAGTCTGTGGGCTATCTCCCCACTCTCCTGATGGTTTCATTTGCTTTGCAGAAGCTTTTCAGTTTGATGAGGTCCCACTTGTCTATCTTATCTCTTATGGCATGGGCATTTGGGGCTTTGATCAGAAATCGGTTACCTAGTCCAAGTTCCAGAAGAGCGTCTCCTGCATTTTCTAAGGTTCTTATCATTTGAGGTTTTATGTTTAGGTCTTTGATCCACTTAGAGTTGATTTTTGCTTATGGTGATAGGTAGGGGTCCTGTATCAATCTTCTGCAAGTTTTCAGCCTGTTTTCCCAGCACTATTTACTGAATAGGTTCAGAAAAATGCTCAGCCTCACTAATAATCAAAGAAATGCAAATTAAAACCACACTGAGATACTACCTAACTCCAGCCAGGATGACCATCATCAATTACTCAAAAAATAACGGATGCTAGGGAGGATGCGGGGAAAAGGGAACACTCCTACACTGTTGATGGGTATGTAAACTCGTACAACCTCTGTAGAAAACAGTGTGGCGATTCCTAAAAGATCCAAAAATCAACCTTCTGTTTGATGTAGCAATCCCCTTTCTGGGAATATACCCAGAGGAACTCAAATCACTGTATAAAAAAGATACCCGTACACGCATGTTTATTGCAGCACTATTCACCATAACAAAAACATGGAACCCACCATGCTGCCCATCGAAAGTGGACTGAATTTTTAAAATGTGGTGCATACACACAGTAGTATATAGTGCAGCCATAAAGGACAAAATTGTGGACTTTGCAGCAACTTGGATGGAAGTCTTTAATACTGAGTGATCTATCACAGAAACAAAAAACTGAGTACCACATGTTCTCACTCATAAGTGGACCTTGAACATTTATCGTAATACTTTAAGAAAGGGATTGGCAGTAGTGGGAAACTGCCAGAGTGAGGGGGTACACAACATCAGCAGGGTACCTGATCTCAAAGCAGGTGAAGTGGGGACCAAAGGGAGACCCAAACTTTACGTGTACAATGACCACTTGTATACCTAATCCTGAATTGTACACCACATCTTTAAAATTTAAAAAATAAATACATACATACATAAACAAAAAAAGTCATGTATATAAATGATTATAGCAGTTTTATTCATAATCACCAAATCTGGAAGTAGCCACGATACCACTCAATAGGTGAACAGATAGAAAAACAACTGGGTATGGCGGCCCATGCCTGAGTCCCAGTTACTAAGGAGACTGAAACTGGAGGATCACTTGAGCCCAAGAGGTCAAGCTGCAGTGACCCATGATTGCACCATTGCACTCCAGCCTGGGAGACAGAATTAAACCCAGCCTCTAAAAGAAAAAAAGAAGAAAGAAAGAAAGAAAAATAGTGCTGTATCCATATAATCAAATACTATTCTGCAATGAAAATAAATGAGCTATTGACTCATGCAAACAATTCCATTCATATAACATTCTGGAAAAGGCAAAACTATAATGATGGAAAACAATTCAGTGGTTGCCAAGGACTGAGGGAGGTTGGAGTGACTGATCACAAAGACAACACACTGGGGAATCTTTAATGTGGTAGAACTGTTTTGTGTTGTACTGGCATGGTAGATATATGACTCCATGCGTTGTTCATTCACATAGAACTGTACATCTCAAAAAGTTTTCATTGTTCATTCACATAGAACGGTACATCTCAAAGAGTAAACTTTAATTAGTAAAATTTTATTATTTTTATTTTCATTTTTATTTGTATTATTATTATTTTTAAGTTGGAGTCTCACTCCGTCACCTAGGCTGGAGTGCAATGGCATGCTCATGATCACCCCGGTGCCAACCTGCTGGGCTCAGGTAATCGATCCTTCCACCTCAGTTTTCCAAGTAGCCAGAACTACAGGAACATGCTACCTTGCCCGGCTGATTTATTTTTATTTTTATTTATTTATTTTTATTGTAGAGACGAGGTCTTGCCAAGTTGCCTGGACTAGTCTCAAACCAGGCTCGGGCAATCCCCTCACCTCAGCCTCTCAAAGTGCTGGGTATTTATTTATTTTATAGTCAGAGTCTCACTCTGTCTCCCAGATTGGAGTGCAGTGACACAGTCATGGCTACAGCCGCCTCAGCCTGCTGGGCTCATGGAATCCTTCTGCACCAGCTTCCAAGTAGCCAGAACTATAGGTGTATGCCACCAGGCCCAGCTAATTTTTTTATTTATCATAGAGATGAGGTCTCACCCAGGCTGGTTTCAAACTGCTATGATCAGGCAATCCTGTCACCTCCACTTCCCAAAGTGCTAGGATTATAAACATGAGTCACTGCATCTGGCCAATGAGTGAAGTTTTTTTTTTTTTTTTTAGTCAGAGTCTCACTCTGTCGCCCAGGCTGGAGGGCAGTGGTATGCTCACAGCCACCCCAGTGTTGACCTGCTGGACTCCGGCCATCCTTCTGCCTCAGCCTTCCAAGTAGCCGGAACTTCAGGCATGTGCTACCACGCCTGACTAATTTATTATTATAATTTATTGTAGAGACGAGGTCTCGCCAAGTTGCCCAGGCTTGTTTCAAACCCGTGGGCTCAGGCAATCCACTCGCCTCGACCTCCCCCAGTGCTGGGATTACAGGCTGAGCCACCAAGCCCGGACTGAAATTTTAAAATATCAACCAGGATATAGACAATCCTAGGATGGAAAGAGGATTGTGACCAATGGATCTAACTGTATTACAAATATATGACATAACTTTACTGAAGGATATAGGATAAAATGATGCCCTAAGTAATGACACTTTCATATACACCATGAAATACTACACAGCCATAAAAAGAATGAAATCATATCCTCTATGGCAACATGGATGTGGCTTGAGACCATCGTTCTAAGACAATAGCCACAGAAGCAGAAAACTGGATGCCACATGTTTTCACTTATAAGTGGGAGCTAAACACTGGATACACATGGGCATAAGGACGGGAACAACAGACAGTAGGAACTCCTAAAGGGAGAGAGGAAAGAGGTCATAGTTGAAAAACCACCCACTGGGTACCATGCTCACCACCTGGGTGATGGGCTCAAAAGAAGGCCAAACCTCACCATCAGGCAACATGCCTATGTAACAAACCTGCACACGTACCTCTTGAATACAAAATAAAATAAGAAAGAAACATGGAGACTAGAAAGAGGAGGGGGAAAAGAGAAAAGGCCAAAGACTCTCAAAGAGATGACAGAAAAACTGAGGATAAGGAATAGAGAGATTTTAGACCCAACCAGTAAATGATATTCATTCACAGATCCATCTGTTTTCCCAAATATGCCAAGTTAGGTCCAATTTGTTACTTGTTTGAAGCCTCTCAGCAAAGGCAAAAGATTAGTTAAAGCATTGTGAACAATAAAAAAAGAAAAGTGGTACTTTGATTAGAAGGTAAGGCTAAAGACAAAAAGAAGGAACATGAACATGGTACTCTAGTTGTAAATTTGTCTTACATGGGTTTATGTGTTATTAACTAAGAAATTACATGTGTACTATGAATGGCTGCAAGCGTACATGGATGAATAAATGAATGGTGGGAAATGGGAGCCAGGTTTATCACAGTCAGAGACAGAAGTTACAAATAAGTAAAAGAACAAGGCCAGAATGAAACCTGTAGTGCTAGATTGGAATCAGAGATATCAGAATCAACTCTTGTGTATTTGTAGACAGATACAGAAATAATTGTAGGTAAATGTGTATAGATAGACTTATTCCTGGCTCTGTTGCCTAGGAAGCCTAGAAGTGATACTTATTGCAAAGAGCACACCAAGCACCCAGATCTTGGTTTCTAATATCTTTTTCCAATAAAAGGATCCAGGGATGATCCATGAATTGGGGTAGGGAGAATGCACTGTGAGCCAGGAACATCTTGTGCCAGAAAGTGCTTTAAAAAACACAATGAGACCGGGCAGAGTGGCTCAAGCCTGAAATCCCAGCACTTTGGGAGGCCGAGGTGAGAGAATTGCCTGAGCCCACTGGTTCGAGACCAGCCTGGGCAGCTTGGTAAGACCTCATCTCTACAATAAACCAAAATATTAGCTGAGTGTAGTGGTACACGCCTGTAGCTCCAGCTATTTGGACAGTTGAGGTAACAGGATCACCTGAGCCCAGCAGGTCGATGCTGGGTTAGCCATGAACGTGTCACTGCACTCCAGCCTGGACAACAGAGTGACACTCCGACCCAAAGGGCACACACACACACACACACACACACACACACACACACACACAGAGACACACACAGACACACAACGATAGGGATATGTCAAAGGGACACAGCAACCAACGGAAAGAGTTCCTAATGGCCAACAATGAAAATATCTGAACAACAAAATAAAAAAATTCAGTATTGGATTCTATCCCAAAGTATAAAAGTCTATACATTTATGCTGCTATAAATAAATGACTAGATAAATAAATTAATGAGGAAGAAAAGACAAATAAATTTACAGAAGAATTCCAGATATTATATGTAGATTATTTTCTATTTCCTCCTCCAGGATGTAAATTCATATTTATGTACTTTACACCCAGCACTAGAGTCAAGGATATAGCAACAGCACTTCTTAAGAGCCAGGAGGGAATGTCAATATCAACTGATCCTGTAGATATGATTACATTAAGGATGCTGAGATGGAGAGATTATCCTGGGTTATCCAAGTAGGCCTGCTATAATCACAAGAATCCTTATAGGTGAGGTGCAGGGAGATCAGAGAGAAAGGAAGGTAATGTGACAATGGAAAAATATGTATTATTTTTATGACAGAAACTTTATTAAGATTTTTGAGATCTGGAAAGACAGTGACAGTGGCAGTGTAGTTTTTCAAGCTCTCCAAGTCTTCCCATAAAAATACAGAAAATAGCCAGACTCGGTGGCTCAGCCTGTAATCCCGTGCTTTGGAAAGCTGAGGCGAGTGGATTGCCTGAACCCGCGGGTTCGAGACCCGCCTGGGCAACTTGGCGAGACCTCATCACTACAATAAATCAAAAAATTAGCTGGGCGTGGTAGCACTTGCCTATAGTTCCAGCTACTTGGAAGGCTGAGGCGGAAGGATCGCCGGAGCCCAGTAGGTCGAGGCTGTGGTGGCCGGGAGCGGCCACTGCACTCCAGTCTGGGCGACAGAGTAAGACCTCAACTCAAAAAAAAAATACAGAAAATAAAATAGCAAAATTAAAGATCCATGGACAACATCTAACATCCTGTGGACAAGAAAACACCCAAATCACAGGTGCTCACTGAAAAGCATGGACAGCCCATCTGAGAACAGTACTAGGACTAATGGGGAGTTCTGTGGGATCAACTTGTGAGTGAAAGCAAGGTGACAATGATGCAACAGGCTAGAAACTCTAGACATTAACAAAACAAAGCTTCCTTCTTTTGAGAAATGTCCATTCACTTCCATTGCCCACTTTTTAATTGGGTTGTTTGCTTACTCTCGAGTTGTTTGAGTTCCTTATATATCTTGGATATTAACCCCCTTATCAGGTATATTTCCTCCCATTGTGTAGATTTCTCTTCACTTTGTTGATTATTTCCTTGGCTGTGCAGAAGCTTTTTAGTTAGACATAATCCCACTTGTCTATTTTTGCTTTTGTGGCCTGTGCTTTTTGGGTTCACACCCCAAAAAATCATTGCTCAGACCAATGTCATGGAGCTCTCCCCCTCTATTTTCTTCTAGTATGAAAGAAGCTTCCTTCTAAGACACACCCCTCACTGAGGAGACTATGCAAACACTCCTCACTGAGAAGACAATGCTGCCAGTAAAACCCAAACTGAGGACAGGACAGAGATAATAGTAACAAAGAAAACAGAATGCTTAGATAAAAGAAGGTAGAGAAGCAGAGGAGATAGCGCTAGGCCATATATATCCCTGACAGCACTGGTTTATATATGTTTTTCATCACTTTGACAAAACAGTGGAAGAGGGAGTTAGAGAACTATGAAGTTAGAAAAAGATAAATCATGTCCCATCTCTTCTTTCTAAAGTATACATGCATTCATTCACTTAAAATATGAAGAACATAAAAAATTCACAAATTCCTTGCA
Organism: Tarsius wallacei; assembly: GCA_963574415.1. Taxonomy (NCBI): domain Eukaryota; kingdom Metazoa; phylum Chordata; class Mammalia; order Primates; family Tarsiidae; genus Tarsius; species Tarsius wallacei. Next base: position 18,916 of record CAUYQG010004884.1, read on the forward strand.
CAGTAATTGTTAAAGAGAGACAGGGAGAGTATGTCTTGGCAGATAATGAAATCCACCAGAAAGACCTGATCATAAAACAGATATATACTGAACCATCATTTCAAAGTCAGCCAAAAGAAATTAAGAGTGATGAATGCTATTTATGCTGTCAATTTATGGAATCAGAATCAAAAGAAAAGGAAGATTTGAAAAGACATGTAACAGAACTAAGGAAAGTACTGGTAATAAAAAGTCAAAAATCATTTCAAAATAAGGACTGAATTAGAAGGAACACAAAAGCAAATAAACATAGTGGCAATGTTTTAAGAGAAATTAAAGAACAAAGGAGGAATTTTTTTTTTTTTTTATTCCATGAAAATGACATTCTGGAAAAGACAAAACTATGGAGACAGTAAAATGATCAGTGGTTGTTAGGGGTCAGGAGGAGGGAGGGATGAATGAGCGGAGTGTGGAGGATTTATAGGGTACCAAAAATACTCTTTATGATACTATAATGGTAGACACATGTCATTATACATTTGTCAAACCCCACAGAATGGCCGGAGTGCAGTGGCTCATGCCTGCAATCCCAGCACTTTGCGATGCTGAGATTGGAGGAATGCTTGAGCCCAGGAGTTTGCGATGAGTCAGACAACATAGTAAGACCTTGTCTCTACAAAACAAAAAAATTTAATGCAAAAATATGTATAAAAACGTACAAATAATGCACAACACCAAGAGTGAAGACTAACTTAAGCCATGGACTTCATGTGATAATAATGTGTCAGTGTAGGTTCATTGATTGTAACAAAAGTACCACTCTGATGAGGGATGTTGATATGGAGGGGATAGCAGAACTCTTAGTACTTTCTGTTCAACTTTACTGTGAGCCTAAGACCATTCTTTTAAAAAGTCTATTTTAGGCCGGGCATGGTGGCTCATGCTTGTAATCCCAGCACTTTGGGAGGCAGAGGCTAGAAGATTGCCTGAGCCCACAGGTTTGAGAACAGCCTGGGCAACATGGCAAGACCTCATCTCTACGATAAACCCCAAAAAATTTTAGCTGGGCATGGTAGCGCGTGCCTGTAGTTCCAGCTACTTGGAAGGCTGAAGTGAAAGGGTCACCAGAGCCAAGCAGGTCAAGGCTGCGGTTGCTGTGAGTGTGCCATTGCACTCCAGCCTGGGCGTCAGAGTGAGACTCCGACTCAAAAATAAAATAAAATAAAAATAAAAAATCTATAATTATTAGGGCTATGCAAGGGAGGATAAGACAGGATTTCACCAATAAGACTACAGATCCAATAATATACTTAAATCCTCCCAGACCCGAGAACATGTTTTCAAATTAATTGCCTATTTTTATGTCTTGCCATTTTTGCACCGGGACATGGGCAAGTCTTCTAACATTGGTGGCTATATCGGTTATAACGTTACCATTATTATCTATTTGCAAACAATAGTTAGAGCTAGCCCCAATAATTATAAACGCCATTTCTAAGTTTGTGGAAACAGTTGTTGAACAAAAAACTGCGGCCCATATAATGTTAATACACCAAGTTAAGAATAATGATGCTTTAAATCTATAAAAGATCAAGCATCAAGGGGAGAATGATGTGGCAGAAAGGGGGGTTGGTAGCAGTTAAAGGTATTTCCTTTTGAAAGGCAAGCTGCAAGCTTTAAAGACCCGCCAGGCGCCAGGCAGGTTTTGTTTAAGAAAGGCCAAATGAGCTGGGCTCGGTGGCTCAACCTGTAATCCCTCGCTTTGGGAGGCTGAGGTGAGTGGATTGCCTGAGCCCGCGGGTTCAAGACCTGCCTGGACAACTTGGCGCGATCTCATCTCTATAATAAATTTTTAAAAAATCAGCTGGGCGTGGTAGCGTGCGCCTGTAACTCCAGCTACTCGGAAGGCTAAGGTGGAAGGATCGCTGGAGCCCAGTAGGTCGTGGCTGCAGTGGCCGGGAGCGGCCACTGCACTCCAGTCTGGACGACATACAAAAAAAAAAAAAAAAAAGA
>CAUYQG010004894.1:0-10008 GCA_963574415.1 Tarsius wallacei
CTGGTCCCTGATGCCAAAAAGGTTGGGGACTACTGCTAGGGAACACTAAAGCTTACTCCTCCTACCTAGCTGTAATTTTGTATCCTTTAACAAATCTCTATTCCTCTCTTCCCCTCACCCTTCCCAACCTCTAGTATCCTCTGTTCTACCACAAAAAAAATTTTTTTTTTAAATCCCAGGTACCGAAGGGTTACTCCATGGCCTCATCATGGTAGGATCCCTTACCCACAGTCCTTTCTTTATGAGGTTTTCCCTGATCCTAACCCTGCTCACCATCCCCCCCTCCCTGGTAGAGGCCCCCTTCCTTAATGCTTTGCAAATGTGTTCTCCAATGTTACCTTTGAAAAGAATGCAGAAATGAGTAGAGGATGCTTGTGTTGTCAAGTTATCTGAAGCATACTGACCCTAGTCATGATGCTATGCTTTCCACACTGTCTCCAGGACTGTGTTCCAGAGAGCTACCTTGGTGCCATCAGCACCTCTATTTCATTGGTTCTGCCAATCCCCACTGTGGAGTCCCAGCTGGGTCCCCTTGTCCCCACCCACACGGTAGAGATAGGCCACTGTGCACTCTTACTTGCTCAAGTCCCTGAATTTGTGTTGCCATAAGGATGTCTTTCAAGCAGAGACTCTGCACAGCTACTTGTTTTGCTTTTGTTCTTCTAAATATTCAACTTATCAAAGTAAACATTACAAAAACTATCTTTTTTCCAAAGCCTTCAAGTTCAGTTGAAAATGTTTACTACTGTATGTATAAAATTAATATTTTAATACAATTTTAAGAGGAAGTTTTAATAAGTTACTGAATTACATCCCTTAAAATATTTCAAAATATGTTTATAAAGTTAATATATCAAATCTCTTTTTAGGCAATGTATATGCCTAATTAACATGGAAAGCTCTCTCAAATCCTTAAACAGTCCTAGTAAATCTTGCAAATAAAACTTACAGAGGACTCTCAGGTCATCTTAAACCTTCCACTCTTGTTTATGCTTATGTGATACTTTTCAACTTAAAATCACAAATGAAAAATTAATTACTAAATGCCTATTTTAGTTGGAATCACAAGGATCATCTCTAACTTAATGTAATAAATTAACTTAAATATTATAAACATTTTACATACAAAATGACTCCCAATAATTACTATGCTTAACAAAAAATGTTACTAAATATGATTTATTTTACAATTGCTATTTTTAGTTATTAAACTTTCTGGATTCTAGACTTACTAAGGAAATAATTGTACCTTCTCTGGCAAATTGAAGTTATATTCCCAAAGAAATTTGCTTCCATCATCTCATAATAATTGGGTTATTCTCTTCAGTGAGTCGAGATTGGTGGGAGAGCATAATTTTTTGGCAGAACAGGTGATATGGAGCCCCCAACACCTGCATGGTTGCTGTTACCACCCAGTTGTCTTCAATCAGTCTTTTTTCTAGAGTGTCTATCAGTCTCCAAAACCATGACCTCCAATCAGAGGTCTAGAGACTTTTTCTAGAGTGTCCATGAGTGTCCAAGTCCCTGACCTCTAATTGGAGATCAAGAGACTTTTTCTAAGCCAGGCTCGATGGCTCAGCCTGTAATCCCGCACCTTGGGAGGCTGAGGTGAGTGGATTGCCTGAGCCCGTGGGTTTGAGACCTGCCTGGGCAACTTGGTGAGACCTCATCTCTACAATAAATCAAAAAATTAGCTGGGCATGGTAGCGCGCACCTGTAGTTCCAGTTACGTGGAAGGCTGAGGCAGAAGGATCGCCGGAGCCCAGCAGGTCGAGGCTGCGGTGGCTGGGAGCGGCCACTGCACACCAGTCTGGGCTACAGAGTGAGACTCCAACTCAAAAAAAAAAAAAAAGAGACTTTTCTAGAGTGTTCATGAGTCTCAAAGTTCATGTCCTCCAATCAGAGGTTTAGAGACTTTTTCTAGAGTGTCCATGAGTCTCTCAGTCCATGACCTCCAATCAAAGATCTAGAGATTTTTTTCTAGAGTGTTCATGAGTCTCCAAGTCCATGACTTCCAATCGGAGGTCTAGAGACTTTTTTAAGAGTATCCATGAGTCTCTCAGTCCATGACCTCCAATTGGAGGTCTAGAGACTTTTCCTAGAGTGTCCATGAGTTTCCAAGTCCACATCCTCCAATCAGAGGTCTGTAGACTTTTTCTAGAGGGCCCATGAGTCTCCAAGTCCAGGACTTCCAATCGGAGGTCTAGAGACTTTTTCTAGAGTATCTGTGAGTCTCCCAGTCCACAACCTCCAATCAGATGTCTAGAGACTTTTTCTAGAGGGTCCATGAGTCTCTAAGTCCCTTCAGTTGGAGATCTCCCATAATCCACCTGTCCTGGGTTTGTGTCTCACATTAGATAATCCCAATTTGAGTAAGACCCTCCATGAGAGGTTACTTTACCCCCTTTGGATTCAATGAATCTATTTCCTACTCCACCCTGACCTGAATCCCTCCCATGTCTTCTCCACCTGGCAGTGCCAGTACTTTCACAGATATTGGAATGACATCACTTGGATTCCTGACACACCTCATATTTTTAGCTTACTCTATCCTTGAATGTCTGAGTAATTCTAAAGGCATCTGCACTTGAGACATGTTCTACCTCCATCTTTCCAGGGACCAAAATGCTCTTGCAAAGATCATGAGGGTCCTCCTTGCTGAAGATCAAGGGCACATGTTTCAGTCTTGCTTTGAGCCAATAGCTCATTCCTGATGGAAAATGGGCTTCCGTTGCACCAGCCCCTTCTCATTCTCCTAATATTTCTGATAATTCCTCATGGTGCTCTTATTTTAATTTTATTTATAATTCCTTAATGTTTAAATAAGGATTTGAGTACATAAAGAAGTACTTACAACCATAGTATAATTAGTTACAATGTCTTAAGCCCTTAAATAATCATTTGTAGCATCAATAAATGTTCTTAAACACTAAAAGTTAATTTTCCAAATCTATTATGACTATCTCTTTTTAAGTCTCAATAGACACTAAATAACAGAATATGCAAAAACACAATCATTATGAAAACTTAATTCTATGCTGAGCAAGAACTTGGAGGAAGTAGGGATTCTGAGGAATGGGGACTTCTGGGGACAGTACCAGGGAAGTCCAAGACAGACTGGGATGAGTTAGTCATCCTTTTATTACTTAGACTTCAGCTTATTCCAAAACCTTAATTCAGTGGAATGAATTTGTTTCATCATTATTTCCAATATTGACCTTAAGAATATTTTTATGAAATTGCCATATGATTAATAACAGAAAGAAAATATATACTACAAACATCCACCGTATTAAAATAAGCTAAAGAGTTGCATACTTTCCTCTTATATCAATTTTCTCTATTAAATAGTATTACTAACTTACTGCCTTTTATTTATTAACTTATTTCAATAAACCACAATTGTCATTATTATTATTTTGTTATTGTTGTTCAAGGTCATTACAACAGAATCATTGGACGCTGTAGAGATTTTAAAACAGGTCCACATATCACTGGGAATTCCTCCGCTCAAACAGTGGCACCTATATCCCTTCTCTAGAATCCAAATTAACCTTAGTGACTTGCTTGCAACCAATAAAAGGCAAAGAGAATGATACCACATGACTTTGAGGCTATATTAAAAGTAGATGCAGCATTTAACCAGCTTACTGGAATCATCACACTGAAGGCTGAACCACCTGGTGGGAAGAGCCATTTATCAAAGACAACCATACTGTGAGGAAGCCCAAGATTCGGGTTTACTCCCTAGCTGAGGTCAAGGACAATAGTTTACATCAATCACCCAACAGGAGAGTGATTTGATTCATTTGACTCCAGTCTCCAACTGCTGACTCTTCCCAGCTAAGTCCCCATACAATGCAGAGCAGAGAAAACCAGTTTCATTTTCCCTCTTTGAATTTCTGGTATGTAGAAATCTCGGATGAAATAAAATGATTGTTTTGTTTTATACCACCAAATTTTGGGGTGGTATGTAACTGGAACAAGTACCTTCTGATGTTGATTTCTTGGTTGTTATGTTAAAGCATCCTTGCTTTCCTACAGCATGAGAATGTCTTACCCTCACCCTCATTGTTTTCTTCTTCCAGACTCAGAGTCAGTCACTGTCCCAGGCATCCTGGGTTTTGTGACTGAGGTTAGTGTTGGAGCCAGAATCAAGGTACTTGGGATGCATGTGTTTTCTTTGTGTCTAGCAGAGAAGCACTCCTCTTCTTGAACCATTTTTAGACAATAATCTGGGCAAAATACATGATTTGGAAAGTCCTCCCTTCGCACTGATATTTATAACAGAGGGTGTCCTCAACCACTTGACCATTGTTCTCTTCCCTGGCCTGTCCTTGGTTCCTCTCTAGTTCCACCTCCTGAAACTGCTATTTACATAATTTATTTTTCTTGCTTATTTTTCTCTGCAGTTTACTTAGTTTCTCCTGGTAGCCTCACCCATTTTTAAGATTTCAGTCACTGGTTGTAGGCTAATATGTGCCAATATTATTACTATTATTATTTTTGAGTTGGCATCTCACTCCGTTGCCCAGGCGGAAATGCAGTGGCATGCTCACGTCTACCCCAGCGTCGACCTGCTGGGCTCAGGTGATCTTTCTGCCTCAGCCTTCTAAGTAGCCGGAATTACAGGCACACGCTACCATGCCTGGCTAATTTTTGATTTATTGTAGAGACGAGATCTCGCCAAGTTGCCTGGGCTGGTCTCGAACCCACTGGCTCAGGCAATCCACTTACCTCGGCCTCCCTAAGTGCTGGGATTACAGGCTGAGCCGAGCCCGGCCTGTGCAAATATTATTTAAATATATTTTTTTAATTTTTAAAATATTTTAAAATAATTATAGACTTACAGGGAGTTGCAGAAACAGAACAGAGACATCACAGTTGGCCTCCCCAGGTGCTCACTATGGTTTCATCTTGCAAAACAACAGTTCAGTCTCAAGTTGGGGAATCACAAGGTGTAATACAAAAGCCTTATGGTAGTTAATTTTTTTGTTAAGTTGTGTCTTAGAAACCAAGTTTACTGTCCTCACATGGGTTGCTCCTCAGTGCTCACCCCATTCCCTCTTCCTGGAATTCCCACCCACCCCCTTTGCAGCCCCAGTTACCTCCTCACTTGACTCTGTCTCTGAAGATGCAGTTTAGGGATTGCTTCCAACCTGGTGCCTTCCACCCTGCACCTGACTGAGGGTGAGGGTGGCCTCTTTTTTCTTTTCCAAATCATGCAGGGCACATTTCCTTCTGTCCTCACCACATGCATTGACCCTTATGTCCCTCTGTCTCCGTTTCTCCCACCATAATGTGGACATCTTCTAGAGTAAAGACTGAATTGGGCCCTGTTTATGTCTGAGCCCTTGTCTCCTTCCTCCTCCTATACTGCATAACACCGAATGAATATCCAATAAATCCCTTTCTAATTTGTTTTGAAAAGAGACAGCTGGGGTCTTAGATGAAACCATGCAAATCAAAATATCCTCCTTAATAGATATAAAAAGAGTAGCCTCATTAACTAGGTATAGAACACAGCAAAAAAGTTGCATCCTTGAATAAAATTCCCCATAAACAGCTTGACTGTAAGCAACTAGTGTGGGGATTAGATCAAGGAAGATTATCAGGAACAAGAAAAGTCAACTTTATATTTACTAAAAAAAAAAAAAGAAGAAGGAAAGAAAAAGTATTTTCCTATATAAAGGCAGTAGGCTTTCAGAATGGAGAATTGAATCAACAAACAAGGCGAGGTTTGCTTTTAAGAAGTTATTAGTTATTCACACCAAGTGACATTTATGTTCCAGCTAGTTAAATACTTAAAATAAGATTTTTGACAAGTAGAAAAATGTGTTTCAGGCTTGACTTCCAAGTAGGCAAAATATCAACTTGAAAGAAATTATTTGTTTGTATAATTCAAAGGGGAAATAGAACGGGAAGAAAAATACTATCAACACAGGAATTCCATCTGACTTTGAAGAGTTACCTATTTCTTGGTTGCTTAAACAAAGCGAAGAAGGGAGACGGTAAGCATACTGTTTAAAAAGAAAGGAAAGCAGGAAGGTAGGAAGCTATGGGAAGAGGAAGAAAAGAGGAGAAAAGAAAGAAAAGAGAAAGAACAAAAGAAGAAGAAAGGAAGGAAGGATGGGAAGAACGGGAAGGAAGAGAAGAAGAGGAAGGAAGGGAGGGAGGGAAAGAGGGAGGAAAAGAAAGAAAGTTCTAAGGATGATCTATCAAGGGAATATTTTAGTGCCTTTGCCAGGGAACAAAGATAAAATCAAAGAATGATTTTCTCCTGAGTATAGTAATTATATGAAACTCATTGTCTTTAAAGTATGTGCCACTCAAATTAGAAATAGACTAAGGAGTTTAGATAAATACATAGATAATTGCCAGGAAATTTAAATTACTTTAAATTCAATTACTTTAAAGGCATTTTATGAAAGCTTCTTTAATACTAATGTTTCAAGGGCATTGTGTTGGAATTCTATGGCAGCGTTTCTTGTGGCTAACCCCTAGAATTCTGCTTTGCATAATCAGCATACTGAGTGGAGTGGTGTCTTCCAAAAATTCATGCCACTGGGACCTTCAAAATGTGACTATAATTGGATAAGATCTCTGCAGATGTAAATAGTTAATATGAGGTCATACTGGATTAGGTTCAGCTACAAATTCAATCTGACTGGTGTCCTTACAAGAGGCGGTCAGACAGAAGGGTCAGACCGATCCAGAGGGAAGAAGTCCTCAAGATGACAGAGGCAGATGCTAGAGTGATGTCGCCACAGTCAAGGAAACCATGGAGCCCCAGAAATTTGAAGAGAAATGGAAAGATCCTTCCTACCAGCCCTCAGAGACAGCATGGCCCTGCTGACACTTAGCCTGCTGGACTTCTAGCCTTCAGAATGGCGACTGAATAAATGTCTGGTGTTTTAAGCCTCTGCTTTGCACTACTGAATTGTGTCTTCTTCAAATTTTATATGTTGAGCCCCTAACCCCCATTGTGACAGTATGTAGAGACAGGATCTTTAGGTGGTCCCTAAAGAATCAGGTTGAATGAGGTCATCAAGGTGAGGTCCTTATCTGATAGGAATGTGGCTTTATAAGAAGAGGAAGACCTCTCTCTCTTTCTCTCTCGATCCCCACATGAGGACATGGTGAGAAAACACCATCTACAAGCCAAGAGAAGAACCCTCGCCAGAACCCAACCACACTGGCACCTTGATCTCAGATTCTCAGCCTCTGGAACTGTGAGAAAATTAATCTCTGTTGTTTAATTCTTCCAGTCTATAGTACTTTGTGATACTTCGGTAGACTGAACATATGAGGACGGCTACTCCATTTGGGGTCATTTGTTTCAGCAACCACAGGACACTAATATAATCAGGTTGTAGAAGTTTCTGGAAAACTGAAGACATCTCTAGGATGTCAGAAGTGGAAATGCCATATCCGAATATCAGTTCATATCCAACACTCATTCCCTCGGACACAGATTGGAAGAAAGAAAAGTTTTCTCTAAGACTACTGGAAAACTTGACTTATTTTTTTCTGCAGGGGAAGACAGAAATCCCCAGAAGGGTTTTTTAAAAATGTTTTCAGCACAGGTATACCGGAAGTCCTCTTTTTTCTGGCTCTTGACCTCATCTGTGGAGAGGAGACATGAAAGACAGAGAATGGGACCCTCAATGCCCATCCGTGGAAACACAGAGCTCAAATTCAACGCTCCCTGCTAGGAAGGGTCCCTCTTCTGCAGCTGGAGACATGGAGGATGGAAGGAAAGGGAGCCACTCTTCCTGGGTCTGTGGAGACAGGTTTAAACAACAGCTCAGGTGTGGACGGACCACATGTATGGGGGCAGGGAGGGATGTGGAAATATCAAAAACCAAGAAGTAAGAAAAGGGGGGAAATAATATTTTGTATTAGGGAAGCTCAGTTTTTAGTTATTTGAGAGAAAACATCCATTCCCCTTCCCCTTTCTTATGGCCTTCGCAGCAACATGAAACCATCATATGAAGTGAACGATCACAGAGACAAAGAACTGAATTCTGCGTTTTCTCACTCAGAAGTGGGCCCTGATCACGAGTCACATGAGCACTAGGGACGGATCGGCAGGTGCTGGGCACTGCTAGGGGAGGGAGGGAGGGAGGCAGAAGGGGGCACGGGGCAACACACTGGGTGCCAGGTCTACTTTCAGGACAAGAGAGAGGGCCTGCTAGAAGCCCAGACTTTACCTGCATGTGACCTACTTGTGTAGCAAATCCTCACCTCACAACTCTAAAATAATAATAATATAAAAGAATATGTTCTCTTATTGAAGCCATAACAGAAGATGAAACAGCATGAGGAAAAGGGTACTGTGTTAGTCTCCTAGGGGTGCCATCACACAGCACCACGCACGGTGTAGCTTTAAAACAACAGAACCGTGTCCTGTCACAGTTCTGGAGTCTGGAATCCAGCATGGGGTGGTGGAGTCACACTCCCCTCCCCAAAGGTGCTAGGGAAGGGTAAGCTCCTGGCCTCTCTCCCAGCCTCCAGCAGAGCTTGGACTCGTGGCAGCATGACTCTGACTTCACCAGGTGCTCTTGCCATGAGCTTGTCAGTCCCCTGTCTGGATTTTCCCTTTTTACAAGGACACCTGTCATTTTTTTTTTTTTTTAGTTGGAGTCTCACTCTGTCGCCCAGACTGGAGTGCAGCGGCCGCTCCCGGCCACCGCAGCCTCGACCTGCTGGGCTCCGGCGAACCTTCCACCTCAGCCTTCCAAGTAACTGGAATTACAGGCGCGTGCTACCATGCTCGGCTAATTTTTTGATTTATTGTAGAGATGAGGTCTCGCCAAGTTGCCCGGGTGGGTCTTGAACCCGCGGGCTCAGGCAATCCACTCACCTCGGCCTCCCAAAGCGCGGGATTACAGGCTGAGCCACTGAGCCCGGCCGACACCTATCATATTAGATCAGGGCTCACCTCCATGTCCTCGTTTCAGCTTGATCATCTGCTGTCTTTTTTTTGAGTTGGAGTCTCACTCTGTTGCCCAAACTGGAGTGCAGTGGCCGTTCCCGGCCACCGCAGCCTCAACCTGCTGGGCTCCGGCGATCCTTCCACCTCAGCCTTCCAAGTAGCTGGAACTACAGGTATGCGCTACCACGCCCAGCTGATTTTTTGATTTATGGTAGAGATGAGGTCTCACCAAGTTGTCCAGGTGGGTCTCAAACCTGCGGGCTCAGGCAATCCACTCACCTCAGCCTCCCAAGGCGCGGGATTACAGGCTGAGCCACCGAGCCTGGCTCATCTGCTGTCTTAATTCAGACTGTATTGATAAATATCAGAGACTGAGAGGCTAAAACGACAAATATTTATTTTCCACAGTTCTGGAGGCTGGAAGTCCAAAATCAAGATGCTGACTGAGTTTCTAGTGAGAACTTATTTCCTGGTTTGCAGACGGATGACATTTTTTCTGCGTCCTCACATAATGGAGAGTGAGAGATCACAATCCTTGTGTGTCTTTTTCTAAGGGCCCTAACCCCATTTCTGTGAGTTCCCCCCTCAAGACTTGATCACACTGGAATGAAGGATTTCAACATATGAATGCTAGGAGACCACAAGCTTTCTGTCTATGACATCAGCACAGACCCTATTTCCAAATAAGGCCACTTCACCACATATCAGGGGTTAAGCCTCCAACATCTTTTGAAGGACAGTCACAGTTGGACTCATAGCAGGTACTAAACTTCACAAGGACTATTTTTTTTTTTTTGAGTTGGCGTCTCACTCCGTCGCCCAGACTGGAGTGCAGTGGCCGCTTCCGGCCACCGCAGCCGCGACCTGCTGGGCTCCGGCGATCCTTCCACCTCAGCCTTCTGAGTAGCCGGAACTACAGGCGTGTGCTACCACGCCCGGCTAATTTTTTTGATTTATTGTAGAGATGAGGTTTCACCTGCCCAGGCAGGTCTCGAACCCGCGGGCTCAGGCAATCCACTCACCTCAGCCTCCCAAGGCGCGGGATTACAGGCTGAGCCACCGAGCCCGGC
>CAUYQG010004896.1:0-14460 GCA_963574415.1 Tarsius wallacei
AAAAAAAAATAACCAGGCATGGTGGCATATGCCTGTAGTTCCAGCTGCTTGGAAGGCTGATGTGGGAGGATCTCCTGAGCCCAGCAGGTTGAGGCTGCAATGGCCATAAGTGTGCCACTGCACTCCAGCCTGGGTGACAGAATAAGACTCTGATTTAAAAAAAAACAAAAACAAAAATACAAGTCCTAACCAGCCTTGAGCAGGAAGCCTTTGCTTTGTCTGGCAGAGTTGACTAGTATGGATGGGCTAAACAAAATTACCTGTCCTTTCACAGAAGCAGAAGGAACCAGGCGAGTTTGAAGAGAGCCTGGACTTTAATCTGAACTTGGAGAATCCTAGTGGGACCCTAATATCAATAACTCAGGCCAAACCTGAATCTGGTGAGTGGTAACGGAAGATCCAAGGAGCCTGGAGATGGCATAGGGGAGGATGGTGGATCCTTCAAGGCCTGAGACCTAGCTCCAATTCTGCCTTTAAAATGGCAGAGTCCTCATTTTTGTGTGCCAGCTCTGATGGGATGCTATGGAGCCTGGCCAAATGCAGCCTGGAAGGAGAATGGATTACAGGTAACATCTGGCAGAAAAATGTAAAAGTTCCTGAAACCGAAACTTCAGGGACAGAGTCATCTGTAGACTGGGAATTAGATACCAGCACGGAGAACTGGTCAAGAAGCCCAGATCTAAAGACCCGACAGCGTAGAAAGGTGAGTTTGAGGGAAAGGTCACAAATACAAGGGAGGAGGCTCTAGGTCTGACACAGCAGACTTTGGTGCTACCTTAACTGAGGAGGGACCCTGAGAACTCACCATACTGTTCTCCTCCTCTTTGAGATTCATTCGGGCTCTGTCACAGCCCTCCATGTGCTGCCTGAGTTGCTGGTGACAGCTTCAAAGGACAGAGATGTTAAGCTATGGGAGAGACCCAGTATGCAGCTGGTAAGTGTGTGTGTGTGTGCACACTCACATACACAACAGGGACTAAATGGGGTTTCACAAGAGAGTAAACTTAGGGTAAGAAAGGGCCGAAGATAAAAATTCTGTTTTCTTCAAACTCTCTTGCAATAATGTACCACTGATCCGTTTCTTTATTAAAAAGGCATTAATGTGAGAGAAAAGTTACTCAGGAGGCCCTAGGCTTGTAGCCCTCATGTCTTGTGTTTTTGTTCCCATTGTAGCGGGGCCTGTTCCGATGTGAAGGGGCAGTGAGCTGCCTGGAACCTTGGCTGGGTCCTAACTCGACACTGCAGCTCGCCGTGGGAGACATGCAGGGCAATGTATACTTTCTCTCCTGGGAATGAAAATGCACTACTCAGGGGAAAGATGATACCACTTGTGCTAGAAATACAAAGTGTGAAGGCACCAGTAGCTACTTTCTTAATAATTATAAAATTAAAGTGTCAGAACGTCTCAGGTGCAGGCTTCCCTGTGTTCTCATGTGGATTTGGACCAGTAGGGAAGAATATGAATATTCTAACTTTTTTCTTTTCTAATTTAACATTAATTCTTACTAGAACTGCAAGAAAGTGAGCCAGATCTTTAGTAGTTACTCTTTGAAACCCGGCTTTAGAATTCTTGTGTCACTTGCTGGCCCCAGGGCCCTGAGATACCGTTCTTGCCAGGAAGAGGATCAAGAGTGATGCTGGATAGAGTTAGTTTGGATAGGGAGCTGAAGACCTTTCATTTGGTCAAGAAAAAATAAGGGAGGAATGGTGAGCCAGTTGTGCATCAGGGCATTTTGTAAAAACCAGGGTAGAACAGGATGACACTAGGTTCCTCTGTTGAAACAGCCCTCGTTCAGAACTAGCTGCCCAGATGACAGCTGAGCTGTCAAGGCACTGAAAGCAGGATGAGACTTCTGGCTTTCCCAGCCTCTGATAGGACAGTAGCAGCTACTTGACTTGCAAGCATTAGGCAATAGAGTAATTGGCATTCTCAGAAGAAATCACAGAAGTGTATCTCTCTCAAACTGAAATTCACAAAGATTAAAACTAGTTGGAAGGTGGCACGATCATCCCATGGACTTAAAATGGGCTCTGATCTTTTGTTGTTAATTTAAAAATTTGTTTTTTCCTGATTGATTATGGGGTCTTGCTATATTGCCCACAGGCTGGTCTTGAACTCTTAGATTCAAGCGATCTTTCTGCTTTAGCCTCTAAAAGTGCTGGGATTACAGACGTGAGCTACCATGCCCAGCCTTGATCCCTTAAGTAAAAGTTTTAGAACCTTATTTTCCAAAATTCTATCCTATGGAAGAGGAAGTTCCTTCAGGTCTTTCTAAGTTTTAAGGAAGAAGGAAATGTTTTTTGGATCCAATAATTCAAGGCCTTGTATAAGACAAACCAGGACTACCTATTACAGGGATTTCGTCCTGGTAGGGTTCTCTTTGAGATATACTACTGCACTCTGGCCTAGAAATGAGTTTTGAGGACTTGGGAAACGAAGCAAAACTGAGTTTTGCTCTCCCTGTACCAATTCCAGGTTTACATGGAGAAATCACCTCAGGGACTTTACCTTATTTCTACCCAGTGCCTTGGTTTCCCCCAGCCAGAGGATAAAGACATAATCTGATAGGTTTTAATAGGTCATCCTTCTATTTTTTCTGGTGCCTCATGCCAGGGCTCTAAATATCCTTTCTGGACCACCACTTCCACAGGTACCTTGTGACTAGAAGTCCTAGTTAAGGTAATTTGAAATATAATTCAAAATTGTATCCAGAAATTCTGCAGAGAACCATGGCATGCCATCATCCTAAAGTCACTGGTTTCAATCTTTTGCCTTTTGCTCCTTTAAAAGAATGGGCCAAGGGCATGAGAAAGCTCTAGCTGTCTGTCTTCCATGCTCTGAAAATTCTACCAAAAAAACCCCCCAAAAACCTTAACTAAAGCTGGAAGAATGGGGATGGGAAAAGTTAATCAAGGCTAACTTGCTTAATAGCCTTGTTGTCCAGATCCCCTTGAAGGATTTTTCTGTTTTTCTTACCTTGGAGATATATAGCCAGGTCATGACTGGGAGTGAAGACAAGAACAGACTCTAAGTAAAAGTAATTATGTAATAATCTTAAGGGAGTTGAGGTTCTGGAAGATTAACTTAGGTTTTAAACATTCTTTGGGTTCTTATCATTAAACAATTTTGGTGTCTCCCAATGGAAAAGTTATACATTTATAGCCACTGGATTGTGACACCATAGGACATTTGAACAGTCTTTTCTTCTACCCAGCCACAAAAATATATTTTTTACATATCAAATTTTTACACATACATCCTACATCTGTTTTCAAAATCTAGAGGAGAGGTACTGAAAGTTTGGTTTGTGGGCTAGTGCCAGTTCACAAATTGTTAATGGTTCAGTGAGATTAAGTATAGAAGTGGAGCGTAAGCATTTAGAGACTATATAGGAATTTGAAAGATCATCTTATGTCTGACAAATTTATAATAAACATTGAGCCTTGTATTTTTTGTGCTTTCATTTTCCTAACAATTCATGTTTATTTTATGGAAGTATTCTTCTATGACCAATTAGAAATGCAGACAAAGGAATAAAAACAACTCATCCTTTATCACAAAAGGTCTGAGAAGCACTACTCTAAAGAGACTGGGTAACAGTGGCAAAAAGCATAGACTTGGAACAAGACTGCCTGAGTTCAAATCTCTATGCCTCCCTTTTCCCATCTGTACAATGGATGTAAGATTGGTGCCTATACTGGGTGCAGTGGCTCACAGCTGTAATCCCAAAGTGTTTGGGAGGCCGAGGTGAGAGGATTGCCTGACTCGGGTTCGAGACCAGCCTGAACAACGTGGTGAGAGCTCATCTCTATAATAAATCAAAAAATTAGCTGAGTGTGATGGTGCATGCCTGTGGTTCCAGCTACTTGGTTGGAAGGCTGAGGCGGAAGGATCGCCTGAGCCCAGTAGGTCAAGGCTGTGGTGGCCGAGAGCATGCCACTGCACTCCAGCCTGGGTGATAGAGTGAGACTCCGACTCAGGAAAAAAAAAGGTGCCTACTTCATGGGAGTGTTGTAAAGAGTGTAAGACACTTAGAACAGGGACTCTTACTTGGTGTTCAATAAATGCTAACTTAACTGTTCTTTTTGTTACCTAGCAGTTTACGTTTCACCTCATTATTCTTTCCCAAAAATGTCTTGATATATTTGACTAGTTCCTTGGATCTTTTTGTGTATACCAGTGCAGCAGTAACATCATCTATGCAAACATGTACATCTGTAAGCTTTAGGTCAAAGGGCATGTACATTTTAAATTTTGAGAGACATTGGTAATCTGGTTTCTAAAAAGTTACAAGCTATTATTTGCATTTAAACAATCTTCAGTGTTATTTAAGGAAGTATGTTGTTTATTCATGTTGTGTGTGTCTAAACATAATCAGGAAGTCTTTGGATCCGACCTGGACTTTAGTACTTCTTAGATGGAGCAAGGTCTGTAAAAATTCAATGCTACTAGTTGGGTGTGGTGGAGCACACCTGTGGTTCCAGCTGCTTGGAAGGCTGAGGCGGAAGGATTGCCTGAGCCCAGCAGATCCAGGCTGCAGTGGCCAAGAGCATGCCACTGCACTCCAGCCTAGGCAACAGTGAGAATCTAACTCAAAAACAAAACAACAACAAAACCAAACAAACAAAACTCATGCTATTTCTGTCTGCCTCAAGATGTTTTTAGGCTTAGTGACAGTCCCCTAAGGGCTTTCCAGATTTTTGGACATCTGGTAAGTCCTCAGATGTTAAGTGATGGGAGACCTAGTCTGCAGTTGATAAATGCGAAAAAGGCAAGTGAGAAGATTTGGACGGGAAAGAAAGCAACAACTCAGCCTTTGCTGCTTCTATCTTTTCTGCAATAATAAGTCAATTTGCAGAAAAACTGAATTCAACAGGGAAAAGTGTTAGTCTCCAATAGAGTCCCTGAAGGCACAGACGTAGCTCAGAACAGGATTCTGAAAAACCTGCAGCTAGCTGTGGGATACACAGAGCAATGAGTACTTTCCATTCTGGAAATGAAGATAAACTAACAGAAGAAATATGTGCTTGGAGAGAAGTAAAACTCAAAGAAGCCAGTGATAGAATTGTACCATTTTTATTACATTAAAATTACAAAACACAAAAGTACAGCTTATTTTCTTGCTTGAAGATTAGATTTTTCTCTGGTTTAATATCAACATTCACCATAGCTGTAGGAAATTAAACTGAACCTTTAGAAGGTATCGCATACGGACCTGATTGGGGTTATAGACGATATATTCATTGTAGTTAAGGGTATAACCCTCTGGATTCACAATTCCTGTGTCATTTGCTGGTCCTAAGGGCACTGTACTCCCATTCCTGCCAAATGGAAAAAGGTGTGTCAACATCAGTCTTTGGTTTAGAAGTTGGAATGGAGAAGGCAGAGAGTCTTATGGGGCCAAAAGCAGTCTCCTAGCACTTCTGGTTCTGAGTACTTACAGGGTGACGAAACAGGAAGGACTGGGAGCCATCTTGCCCAGTCCCTTGGTGCTGTGTTTGCCCTGAAGTAATGATTCTGCCTTAGGATTGGCCTCTAGTAGCTCATTACACTGACCTAGAGCTACCTGCAAAACAAAAGATCTTTGAATGCCCACATCCTACTGAGAATTAGATGGCTCTAAAGCCAAAGAGAAAATCCCATCCGTACTTTCTTCCTCCGATCCAGCTGAGGAATCTAATGCAATGGAAATTGTACTTGGCTCTCCTGTCAAGTTATCCCAGGTGGAACATCTTGGTTCTGGGGTCAAACTTCTCTCATTGAAATAAAAAGTAGGAATGAATAATGAACTATAGCTCACAGACATGTTTCTGCCTCACCTCTGATAAGAGCAGCAGTCCTGTATTCTTTAAGTGAGAAGCAAAGCAGTAATTGGCACTCTTAGAAGACATGTCAGCAAAGTAGATTCCTTTTCCAAACTGGAATATACAAATAAACACCAAGGTCAGTATCTAATTCACTGTGTTAGAAAGAAAGCTTATAGCACAGACCATTTTTCCACTCTCTTAAACACAATATAAACTCCTCCATTTTCCCTCACAATTCAGTTCCAGAGAGGGTAGGAGTTATCCATGAATTCCTGCTTTCAGAGAGCAAGAAGTATCTTCTAAAATTGAAAGAAGGGCACAGTAAGAGATGACAAGGTTGTCAGTGAGCTGGGTTAATTCTTGCAGAGGGATACTACCTAATCCTAATCTAGAAAGAAAGAAGACTAAGAACATTATTGTATCTTTTTCCCCACTGCTCCCCCAGAGTTCAGTTTTACTCACCATGTAACCTGTGATGGGAGCCTCAGGTGGGGCAACTCGAAGCCCACGGCTCAGGATTCCCACCCAGTTACTCAGCCTAGATCCATGCCACAGCAGCATCCTAAGGAAAAGCCATCATTGTTGCACACTGCAAACATAGGCCATATGCATAAAAAACCAACAGTGTCCTCTGCCACTCATCTCATATAATTTCTATACTGCACTTCGGGCAAGGAATGTCTTCCGAAACCCAAAGCTAGACCCATACCTGTTATGAAGGTCCTCTCTGAAGACTTCTTTCTCACCCTCTTTCTCTACTTCAAACACATCCAGCAAGGTCATGGTATAGTCACTGTGTGTGGGAGCATGGGTAGATTGTAGGTACTGGGAAATCACCTGTGGAAAATGGAGAAAACGGCTGATGTGGACTCCACAACAGACTGGGTTGAACTGAAGAACTCAGGGCTTCTGGTATAACTTGGCAGACCTTCCTGCTCCCAAATAGTCTCACAAGGCTGTAAGAAAGAGTTCTACCTCCCCAAATTCCTAGTAAATAAAAATGCCCGATTTATCAATTTGTGCTCACTCAGAAGTAGTCAGAGAATAGTGGGATAGGAGAGGGGGACTTTAAGGGTATAAGAATATGAAAATAAATGAACCTTTTTTTCTTACTTTGAACTCGTAACTTTCATGGTCTAGAGGATGCAAGGCACAATGTAGGTTTCTATAGTGTTGGTCCAATGGGTGTTCTGGGCTTTGTTGCTCTGTCTTTACCAACTTAATGGCAATTTCAATGTCTCCCAAAGCCTGACAAGATGAGACACAGAATCAACGAGGGAGCAACCTGGGATGAGATTTAATACTTCTCAATCCATACATATCTCACCTCTAGTAGTTGTACTTTTTCTGACAGTTCCTTCTCTGTTCGGATTAGTGGGGGAGTACGGAGTCTAAGAACACAGATATGACCCATAATGAGCTCTGAGGTGTAGCTAAAAAGCACATGACTAAAAATAACATATGAAAGATAAGTCCTTTAGATAACAGCTGTAAGAAACTGAGGTTTTCTATTTGAGAAAGATCTGTAAAGAGATCTGAACTTCCACAGGGCACACAGTGGTTCATGCCTATAATCCCAGAACTTTGAGAGGCCAAGGTGAGAGGATTGCCTGAGTCCAGGGTTCAAGACCAGCCAGGACAACTTGGTGAAACCTCACCTCTACGATAAATAAATAAATTAGCCAGGCATAGTGGTGCACACCCATAGTTCCAATTACTTGGAAGACTGAGTCAGCAGGATAGCCTGAGCCCAGCAGGTCAAGGATGCAGTGTCTGTGAGTGTGCCACTGCACTCCAGCCTCCAGCCTGGGTGACAGAGTGAGACTCCAACTCAAAAAATATATATATATTTTATTTATTTATTCATTTACTTATTTTTGAGTTGGAGTCTCACTCCATCACCCAGGCTGGAGTGCAGTGGCATGCTCACGGCCACTCCAGTGTTGACCTGCTGGGCTCAGGTGATCCTTCTGCCTCAGCCTTCCAAGTAGCTGAAACTACAGGTGAGTGCTACCACACCTGGCTAATTTTTTAAAAATCTATTGTAGAAATGAGGTCTTGCCAAGTTGCCCAGGCTGTTCTTGAACTCGTGGGCTTAGGCCATCCCCTCACCTCAGCCTCGCAAAGTGCTGGGATTACAGGCTTGAGCCATGGTGCCCAACCTAAGAAACCTTAACTTTCAAATGTGTAAAGGAATATTAAATGTATAATTTGAGTAGTATAAAACAAACTATGTAGATTTTTACATTTGCGACTAGAGCTGAAATTCTTTTTTTATAGGATCTTTTAAAATAAGCTATAGCGACATTAATAAGGAATAGCTTGAATAAAGTCCTGTTTGGAAGTATAGGTAGACCTGTTGAATACTCAGGATTATTTCTAGGACACAGGGCTCTATAAAGCAATTAGAGGAATAGAAATAGAATAAAAACAGAATACAGAATCAGCAAAGTAAAATGTATTTTAAATATCTATCATTTGAGATCATAAAAATGTTGTCAGTGTGATTATAAGTCACCTTGAAGAATAAGAAAAGGCAGTGATATATATGCCTGAAGGTGGTTGGATAGCCAGACTCATTCTCTCTTAAGCTGGTAAATTCCACTTGGTCAGAAAATATGGTTGTAATCAGGCCAGGAGATTACATCTCATGTTTGTAAGTTTATTAAATATGCCATCTATAAATCATTTTGGCTCTGTATCTATTCAAGAGGATCATTTCTTCAGGAGTAAAAGATTTAAAACATTATGGCTGCTGTTGATTGATACAGGAAATATGTGTGGGTAGAACAAAGTGAAGTAACAGCATAGGCTTTACCCAAAGTCATGTGGAATCCTGGTGTAGAATTCGCTGCATGCTTCCATGAGAGCTCGTCCATGCTGGCCAGACCGAATACAATCCTCAATCTTCTTCAGAGACTGGTAACCTGCCTTGATTTGCGCCACTGTCAGCTTCCCTGTAGGCCCAGCCAGAGCTCAGACTCCAAGCTAGGATCCCATCTCACATTTACATCCCCAAAAGACCTTTCAGCTTTCAAAATGGTTCCTTCCCCCTACAACCTTTCACTCCAAATCCTATTTTTTTCATTTAGTATTTTCAACAAGCATTAGATTATGATGGTGATAAAATATCCCATTAAAAGAACTAAAAGAATTGTGAAGACAGAATGTAAAACAGAATCTGAAATCCTACCAAGTGGAGCTTTCTTGGTATTATACTTCATTTCTATCATCATCTCCTCCATGGCCTGGACATTACAGATCAACTTTATCAGCTCCTGTACCCGAAGATCTAGCTGTGACTCTGTTTTCAAGGAAGACTTAAGAGATTCTTCTTTTTTTGTTTTCTCTTCACCCTAAAGCAAAAACCAAACCAAACCAAAACTCTAGATTACTTATAATACCTACTACGATGTAAGTACTATGTAAAGTTCTTATACTGTATTGTTTAGGAAATAATGACAAGGAAAAAAGGTCTGTACATGTACAGTACATAAGCAATTTCTTTTTCTTTAAAATATTTTGGATCCATAGTTGGTTGAATCCATGAACCCACAGATATGGAGGGTGACTGAACTGGTTCTGCCTCCCACAGTTATATACACTGAATAAGTTTAAAAGACCCTCCTCACAAAGTCATTAAGTATGTAAAGACAGCTATTATGTCTCAAATCTCCTCATCTTAAAAATACTAAGATTTCTCCATTTTCCAGATATGTGGCAGTTTTTAGGACAGCTTTAGTATCCTGGCACACCTCAGTTTGTCAAATTTAATTTTTTTACTGTGGCAAATAAAAGACCTGCTGGGTTCAGGCAATCCTTCCGCCTCAGCCTTCCAAGTAGCTGGAACTATAGATGCATGCCACCATGTCCGGCTGATTTTTTTGCTTTACTGTAAAGACAAGTTCTTGCCAAGTTACCAGGCTAGACTCGAACCCCTGGGCTCAAGCGATCCTGAGTTATATTTAATATAGTTTAACTGTGGTATATAACCAGAAGTTATATTAAGTGCAGTTTAACCAGTTTGATTTTTTATTACCCCTCTCTTGGTCCATAACATTAAACTTCTAGAAATAGAGCCTAAGATTTTATAAGAAGCTTAGTAAGTCACAGAGCTGAGACTAGAAAGGCACATTCTATTCTCATTCTTACTGCTCCCTTGAGATTACCAAGATCAGTGAGAGTTACTCTGACCTGAGAAACAGCAAGGACTCAAGATAGATGAGTTCCAGTGTAGGACTCATCTAAGCCATCCTGCTAGACTCTACCCATTAAAAAGTAGCAGCTTTCTCCCTAAAGGTATAGTCAGAGTTTACCTGAGTATTGGTGGCATAGTCCATCTGTAGCATATCATATTTTCCAGGCACCTTCTCAAATTTCTCACGATCGTCCCAATTGTTTTTTGTTTTGTCAAGGAATCTGTAGAGCCCAAGGTGGTGAGAAAACCTTACCAATAAAGGTCTACTACTAAGAATGGGCTTACAACTATTTCTTTTAAACAGGAAAATCTCCAAAAACTTTATTTCCCATCACAGAACTCCTTCATACAACTTTCCATAAATCTAAATTGATTTTAAATTAGGACAGTGAATGGCCAAAAAAAAAAGCAAAAAGCAAAAAACAAAAAAACTGGAGACAAAAGAGAATTTCTTTAAAAAAATTCTTTCTTTCTTTTTTTTGTCAACCAGGCTGGAGTGCATGGTACACTCATAGCCACTGCAATCTCGACCTGTTGGGCTCAGGCAATCCTCCTGCTTCAGCCTTCCAGGTAGCTGGAACTACAGGCATGTACCACCATGCCAGGCTAATTTATTTGATTTATTGTAAAGAAGAGGTCTTGCCAAGTTGCCCAGTCTAGTCTTGAACCTCTGGGCTCAGGCAATCCTCTTGCCTTAGCCTCCCAAAGTGCTGGGATTACAGGCATGAGCCACCATGCCCGGCCCAAAAATTTTTAAATGGGGAAAAAAAAGGACCCCTGGAGTTTCCAAAGGTCCCAAACACCACAAAAGTCATTGACATTAGAAACAGAAGACACCCAACAACAGATGCTGGCGAGGATGTGGAGAAAAGGGAACACTTCTACACTGCTGGTGGGAATGCAAACCAGTGCAACCTTTATGGAAGACAGTGTGGCAATTTCTGAAAGAACTAGAAGTTGCCCTTCCATATGACCCAGCAATCCCCTTATTGGGAATATATTCAGAGGAACTCAAGTCATTCTACCATAAAGATACCTGTACACGCATGTTTGTTGCAGCTCTATTCCACAATAGCAAAAACATGGAACCAACCATACTGCCCATCGAAGCTGAACTGGATTTAAAAAATGTGGTACATATACACAATGGAATATTATGCACCCATAAAGAAAGACAAACATATGGGCTTTGCAGCAATGTGGATGGATTTAGAGTCTATCATACTCAGTGATCTATCACAGAAACAAAGAACAGAGTACTACATGTTCTGACTCATATGTGGACCTTGAACAATTATCATAGTACCATAAGGAAGGGATTGGAAGTAATAGCAGGAAACTGCCAGGGGAGGAGGGGTGGGATTGGCAGTTGAGGGAATCTGCCAGGGGAGTAAGGGGCACACCTCATCAACAAGGATACCTGCATAATGAACATTTGTATACCTAACCTGAATTGCACCCACATCTTTAAACATAAAACATAAATAAATAAAAACAAGTTGCAAAATATTAAGTACTACATACATAGCAATGTTAGTGCTCTGGTGCTTTGGAAATATCATTGGGCTACACAAGTAATTTTCTGGCCATAGGCAATTTGTATACCTAACCCTGAATTTTACCCCACATCCTTAAAATTAAAAAAAATTTTAATTAAAAAAATTTTTTTAAAAAACAAAAGACACCTATCCCATCCCTTTCCCTGAAAGAAACACATTCCCAAAGACTCCAGAAAGTTCTTTATCCATATCACAGTAAAAGTTTTAGAAACTCTAGATGAATATTCTATACCCCATGATGATCTCCACTTTCCCCAAATTTCCTAAATTTGTCATGTGTTAAATGTATTAGAGTCTTCTGTTTTTAGTCAATTTCAAGGTTCTAGCTTGACTTAACCACTAAGGATGCAGTCTCTTGTTCCAATCACAGAGTGTCAAAAGTGGAAAGACATTATCATTTATGTCAATCACACTTATACAGTTCTTAAAGAAGATACATCTAAGAAGAGAAGGGTAAGTTTTTTCTTCTTACTCATTTTTTAGCACTCACTTCTTTTGAAAGATTTCCTTGGCCTTGTTGAGGTTGGCTGAACAAGCCACCAAGCTGTGCTGCCCCATTTTCCCAACTGCAAAGTAAATACCACACATAAGATATCCAACCCAAGAATAGTAATGCGCCAGCTCTCTAAGGTCTCTCTGCTTAACATCTCATAAATAAGCATGAAAAGGAGAAGGGAAAGTAAAAAGGCTTTAGAAAGCTGATTATGCTGATACCTGCTAATTGCCAAAGTCTATGAGCACTAACAGAAGTACAACTGCAGGAGAGTTCTCAGCTTCCATAGGCAGATCTTAGTTTTTCCAATGGGAACTTCCTAATGAGGATTCGCCATTCCCCAATTTCAAGAAACTGAACTTTATTCCTAAGCCCTTCCCAGACCTCAGAGCCTCCATTTACCCAATTTAAACCCAGAGGACCCTTTGACCACTCACTAGGCTACTTCTGTCTTTCTAAATGCCAACTCATAAAATCATGATAAAAGTCATTACCTCGGCCCCACCTCATCCAAACACTGAAGTTCCTCTGGTCATCATCTTCTAATAGCTGAATCAGGTAGTACTTGTTGTTGTTGAACTGGAGATTGGTCTATGATGAGTGAGAGAAAAATGAACAAAAAAGAGAATTTTGCAAATGGAAGTCACATAAACCAATGACTCTTCCCTAGTCACAAAAGCCAGTAGGTTCCATAAAGAAAAGGATAGCAGAAGGCGAGAAAATCAGATTCCTGTAAAAGTAAAGATATACAGAAAATATAGAGTTTATACATTAACTCTGGATTCAAGCCGGGCTCGGTGGCTCAGCCTGTAATCCCACGCCTTTGGGAGGCTGAGGTGAGTGGATTACCCGAGCCCGCGGGTTCGAGACCCGCCTGTGCAACTTGGCGAGACCTCATCTCTACAATAAATCAAAAAAAATTAGCCAGGCGTGGTAGCGCGCGCCGGCTACTTGGAAGGCTGAGGCGGAAGGATCGCCGGAGTCCAGCAGGTCGAGGCTGCGGTGGCCGGGAGCGGCCACTGCACTCCAGTCTGGGCGAGTGAGACTCCAACTCAAAAAAAAAAAACCAAAAAAAAAAACCAAAAAAAAAACCTCTGGATTCTTAGGGATTAAAGCAAGAGTCTGAGAGCTTCTAAAAACCCTCTATCCAACCTCAAGTATCTTACACCGATTGGCTTCTCCTGCTTTTTCCTGCCTCAGCTCCCTCCATAGATATTTTCTAGGCTATCTGTGTTTTCCAGCTCCAATTCATTCCCATAGTTATTTCCCAAATGAAAGCAATTTTGATGCTCCAATGGTCTATAACTATTATGCTCATTTGTTTAGATGATTTTCCCTATTTTATAACAGTTCTACTTACAGTTTTGGTTTGTCAGAAATTTGACAATGAAGGACAATGTAGGGAGAGGACAAGAAATACACAGAAACCACAGCCACATCCGTCCCTATCTAACCTGACCTGACTTGGAGATATTCAGAGAGAATACATCCAGTAGCAAAAAGAGTTATCTGCAAGTAACTCGCTCAGAGAGAAGTCCATGATCAAGCACAGCAGCTAGTGCTGTAAGGCCGAACCCAGGATATTGAGGCACTCTCCTGTGCTAAGTATGCTGCCCCTTCCTACCTCTACCTCCTGCTCAATCACATTATAAAGTCATTGGATGACCTTACTCCATTGGTGGAAAAAAAAGCTCACTGGATGTTAGAACAAAAAGGGGCCTTAAAATACCTTTCTGTCTCCTAATGATATTTTAAATGAAAGATATAGTAACAAAGGAATACTAATTAGCTGTTAAAATTACGTGTTGGGGCCAGGCTTGGTGGCTCAGCCTGTAATCCCGCACCTTGGGAGGCTGAGATGAGTGGATTGCCTGAGCCCACGGGTTCAAGACCCACCTGGACAACTTGGTGAGACCTCATCTCTACAATAAATCAAAAAATCAGCCGGGTGTGGTAGCACGCACCTGTAATTCTGGCTACTCGGAAGGCTGAGGCGGAAGGATCGCCGGAGCCTGGCAGGTTGAGGCTGTAGTGACTGGGAGCAGCCACTGCACTCCAGTCTGGGCAACAGAGTGAGACTCCAACTCAAAAAAAAAAAAAAAAAAAAAGATGCTAAAAATTACGTGTTGGATCAATTCAAATATGAAGTGATATCCAGGAAACATATTAGCCAGGCCAAAATATTAGCTACTCAAAACCACAAAAAAAACGAATAAAGTCTCAAATCTTGCTGGGGCCTAAAAAAAGAAAAAAAATAGGCCGGGCTTGGTGGCTCAGCCTGTAATTCCAGCACTTTGGGAGGCCGAGGTGAGTGGATTGCCTGAGCCTGCAGGTTCAAGACCCACCCAGGCAACTTGGCGAGACCTCATCTGTACAACAAATCAAAAAATCAGCCCGGCACT
>CAUYQG010004899.1:0-32926 GCA_963574415.1 Tarsius wallacei
ATCGTAGAAGGCGTGGAAAAACTGGAACTCTTGTGCACTGCTGGTGGGAATGTGAAATGGTGCAGACACTTTAGAAAACAGTCTGCATGTCCTGAAAATGTTTGACTGGCAATTCCACTCTCAGGTGGACACCCAAGAGACATGAATACTGTGTACACACAGAATCTTGTCCATGAATGTTCACAGCAGCATAACTCATAATAGCTAAGGTGGAACAACCCAACTGCCCATCAGCTGATATGTGGTAAATGAAACATGCTGTAGCCACACAATGGAATATTGTACCATCCCATGAAGGAATGAAGTCCTGACATGTGGCAGCACGGATGAACCTTGAAAATGTCATGCCAAGTGAAAGAAACCTGTCACTAAAGATCACACACTGTAGGACTCTATTTATAGGAAACTCCAGAGTGGGAAATCTGTAGCACCAGAAAGATTAGTGGTTGCCCAGGGCTGGAGGCAAGGAGAGTCTGGGGTGGGGTATGGTAGCTAAAAGGGTACAGGGCTTCTTCTGAGGTGACAAAAACGTTCTAAAATGGACTGTGGTTGCACATATTTGTGAATTCCTAAAAACCATCGAATTGTACATTTTAAGTGGATGAATTGTACTGTTTGTGAATTATATCTCAATAAGCTTTTTGAAATGGAAAACCAACATAGACCAAATCCAGAGTCTGGAATTCCAGCGGGAACTCAGCACCTGCTGCTGTGCGGCTCAGCCTGGCTCCAGAACCACTCTGCACCTCGATGTCTTCATCTGTGAAATGGGACAAGGGAAGCGCCCTCAGAACCACCTGACAGGGTGGTTCTGAGGACTAAATGAGGTGATGCCTCTGAAGCCCCGAGAACAGTGCGCAGGTCCCTTCCCCGCATTCTCCACCCTCCTTCTGGGGTGCATTCGGGTCACAGAATCCCCTGGCCGGAGTCCCAAGCTGCAGAGTGAAATGCGTGTGGCAGCTGCCCAGGCTGAGCCTCTGCATCTCCCTGGACCCAGCTCCCTCCTGGCACCACTCCCTGAACACGGCAGAGCGCAGGCTGGGAGGCCTCCGGGAGCTCACATCCTGAGCAGGGCAGGACAGCAGGAGATGGGAAAGAGGCTGAAGGACAGACCCTGGCCCAGGGTAGCCCCTAGCCAGGGCACCTGTCCTCCCAGCACTCCTCGAGCTTGCCAGCCCCATGCTGACCACATCCTACTGACCGACCAGGCTCTGGGGCTTGCCCACACAGGGGCCAGGGCAGCCCACGCCGCCTTTCCAAGCCTCAGAATCCTTATGTAAACACGGGAGAGCTGCACCTGCTCTCTGCCCTCCTAGGAGGATGTGAGGTGTGGCTGGCCTGGGCTAGTGGGGGCCACGTGAGGCACACTTTCCCTCCTAGGAGTCTTGGCCAACCACCTCCCCCCTCGGCCCCGGGGGACACAAATTCCCTCCATCTCTGGGCCCGCTGCGGCTGCCCCTGTCCCAAGTGCAGCTTGGCCAGGGCTTCCTTTCTCCGCTGCCCCCAGAGCAGGCCCACTGAGCCCTTCCTCATCGCTTCTGCTATTTATAGCCTGTGTTCTGCCAGAGCCTGTCGACGTGCTGTAGCATAAACGTGGCAGTGATTTCAGGAGGAATTCTGGGCCAGACACAATTAAGTCCGTGACTCTGGCTGGTATTAAATGTGAAGCAGAAGTGGGCTGGGGGTGGGGAGGGAGAAGATGGGCTGTGGCCGACTTAATGCTGTGAGGAACAACGCTGATCCTTTCCCAGGAGATTTCTTACAACATGAGATTCACCTCCATAAATCATCTCTTCCAGGAAGGCAGGGTCAGGGTAGGGAATCTGGAGCAGGGCATGGCAGGTGGTCCTAACATCTTGTATTCGGAGGGTACTCCTGGGACGTGACCCCAGTCCCCTTGGGTTATAGATGGCACATCGGGGACTTGAGTGGGGCAGGGCACAGCTGGTTAGTGGCAGGGCTGGGGTTCAAACCCAGGCACCCAGCCCCAAAACCTACTCATTCACTTACTCATTCACCCATTTATTTGTTCTATAGATATGAAATAAAACAAATGTCTGCCACGTGTCTGTTCTGGGCACTGCGGTGAATAATAAGACAGGCATAGGCTCGTTTTCCTGGAGCTTCCCAGCAAGGAGGAACATAGTTAATAATTAAGCAAATGGATAAACAAGATAGCTTCAGATAAGATGCTGAGGGCCATGAGAAAATATGAGTGTGGCAGAGTGACTGGCAGGGGCAGAAAGGCCCTTTACTGTGTGGTCATTGATGGCCTTTCTGAGGAGAGGTCCGTGACCTGACCATCAGGAAGGAGTTGGCCGAGCGGAGAGGACAGCAAATGCAAGGGCCCTGGGGCAGGAATGATGTGCTGGAGGAATAGCAGGGGGCAGTGTAAGTTGGGGAAGAATGCAGGCCCAGAGATGGTATCTAGGGGGAACCAGCTCTGGCCTGCAGGGCCGCTGAGACCAAGGTCAAGGGTCAGAATTGGAACAAGACTTTCTTTTATTCTGAGCGTCAAAATAAACCAGGGGTTAGGCGGTGGGGGAGCAAATAAGTGGCACTGCCCACCAGTGTTCTCACAGCACTGCTGTGGCCACGTGTGAGAGGAAGGTCCGATTGAGAGTTTGGACACCGGGAGGCCCGAGAGGGACAACGGGCAAGGGCAGGGCAGGTGAGGCGGACAGAAGACTCGGTCATGCTGACCACCGGACATGCCCCTGGGCTGCGGCTGGGTGTCCAGGTGGAAAGGACCGACTGAGGCTCACAGGTGGGGGAGCCGCTCTGCAGGGGAAAGCCTGGGAAAGAGGGGCTCGAGGAGGTCAGCTGCCGGCGCAGGGATGTCAGGGTTGCCAGAGGAGCACAGACTCACAGCATGGGGCCTCTCAAGTGCTTGCTAAATGAACAGCGTGACCCTAGCCCAGGACGCGCTGGGTTTCAGAAGCTGGGGGTAGGCAGAAACCGACGCTCCTCAAGCACCTTGCTCTGTCTGGCACTTTTCGTAGAGGATTGGACACTCACTCAATAACCCTGTTTCCAGATGAGGAAACTGAGGCTCAGAAAGCTTACGCACCTTGCCCCAGATCACTGGGCCCATCAGACCATGCCCGTCTGCCCCAGGCTGGGTCCCACCTGAGTGGGGCCTGGGAGGGGCTGGGGTTGAGGCCACCCAGGGCCTCTGAGCACATGGGGCTCCACACGTGTTTCCCAGACCTCACCTGTGCTGAATTTTTTGACCGCTCTAACAAGTGGCCGAAAACGTAGTGGCTAAAAACAACCTAAACTTCCTCGCTTACAGTTTTGAAGTCAGAGCCTGAGGGGGGTCGGCAGGCTGCCTTTCTCCGTAGGACTCCAGGAAGAACCTCATTTCCTTGCCTTTTCCAGTTCCCGGAGGTGCCTGTCCTTGGCCCCTTCCTCTGACTTCATAGCTAGCAGCGAAGCCTCTTCCTGCCTCCCTCTTTTCCTTGTGAGGACCCTTGTGATGACATTGGGCCCTCAGATGACCAAGGATCCTCTCCCCATCTCAAGATCCTTAACTTGATCCCGTCTTCTAAGTCCCTTTTGCCATGTGAGGGGACATAGTCACAGGTTCCAGGGATGAGGTCATAGGAAAATTGGTAGGGGGGGGGCATTATTCTGCCTACCACACCCCCTCTGATGGAAAGAATACTTAGGGGATTCAGAAAGCTTTTCAAGTTTTGACCCTCAGGCATTCTCTCTCAGCTCATGACTCCCCTGCAGCTGCCATGGACATCGGAGCAGCTCTGGGGAGGAAGGCAGGTGAGGCCACCTCCTGAGACCACCCCCCGGCAGTCACTTCTCCTGCTACCCATCCCTGGGCTGCTGCTTCCATCTTCCTGGGATAGTCCAGGCCCAGGCAGAGAGGCCCATGGAGACCCAACAGCCTCGGAGGCCACAAGTATGCCTCCCTCGTGGTCAGAGTGGGCTGAAGCCACCTGCCTGGCATGTGGCCTGGGAGAGGCAGGAAGGATGTGTCCATGCTGTGTCTGTCCTCTCAGCTTCATCTTGCATGGAGCTCTGACTACATTCACAACATCCTGTGGTGACAACAG
The DNA here is from genome assembly GCA_963574415.1 of Tarsius wallacei. Taxonomy (NCBI): domain Eukaryota; kingdom Metazoa; phylum Chordata; class Mammalia; order Primates; family Tarsiidae; genus Tarsius; species Tarsius wallacei. The sequence goes on from CAUYQG010004899.1 coordinate 4,071, forward strand.
GCCCTGGAGAAGCTATATAAATGCAGAATGTCCCCATCCTGGTTCTTTTCTGGTTGCTCCAGTGGACTCTGCACTCCCCAGGGAAAGTAGGGGAGTATTGGTGGCCAGGACCAGGCTGCCCCTCACAACCCCTCACAAAGCCCCACCTGACTAGTTCTAGTACTGTCCATCTAAAGATGGGAAGACTGACGCCCAGAGAGGTGGTAAATCACAGAGAAATCACACCCAAGACAGTCCAATCAGGAGCCAAGGGCCCGGAGGCCCCAGCTGCCAACCGTTCCACTCCGCTCCCGCCAAAATGACAGAGCAAATCCCACAGCGTCCCAGCCAGGAGAGGGAAGGGGGAGCCAGAGCATTTTATGGCCAGTCATGCCAAGAGGCTGGCCTCATTCGGTGGACCCAGAAATGGAGGCTGACAGGGAGTCCAACAGGGGGCAGCCTGGGGGACCAGTGGGAGAAAAGTGAACCCCACACACCTGGGCCATCAGACTCAGGGCTTCCATGGGGGTCCAGATCAGCCCCCCCCAGAGGGCTGTGGGAAGGCGCTCTGTGGGGTTGTGAGGGATGCTCGAAGGAGGAGACACACTCATGTTCTGGTGTCGCTGCCCACCTCCCTGGGGACTGGCTGGCCACTGTCCCTCCCAGGGGTTCCCAATCTGGTGCTCACCTTGCCATGATTGAGCAGTGGGCCCCACAGGAGGCACCCACTGAAGACTGAGGGACTGGGCCATGTCACTGCCTGGACTGGCCACTCCATTCCCTCGGGGCCTGCCTTGGGAGTACAGATAAGACCCAGACCCTGTGGGGGTCGCAGGCTGGGCTGAAGTCCCAGCAGAACCCACGCTGTCACACATGGCTGCTGTTCCTCAAAGGCAATCTAGAACCCACTCCAAATCAGCTTGAAATCTACAGAAATCTTCCCCACTGTGCATCCCAGTTCCTTCCCAGGTAGGGTCGAGGAGCCGTTTTGTGATTGACGGTGTGCGCCGCTTCTCTACTCTGGTCCTGACTGCTCCCTGCAGTGTCACTCAGCAGGAGGTCCATGCGAGGGCCCCCGCAGAAATGAGGCCACTTCCTCCATTCCCCCAGGATAGGATACAGCTGGTTCTGGCCCAGAATCAGAGAAGAGAATTTACAGTGATGGATGCATTAGGGCATTCGCACCGACGGGTTACAAATCCTACCTGAGCACAGCCCAGCCGTGTGGTTACATATTCTCAGTGCAGGGCAGCAGCAGGCATCATCATCATCCTCATTACTGTCATCATTGGATTCATTTGTACCAGGCTTCCTAAACAGCACCCCAAGGCCCCCAGGAGAGACCACAGCATCCTTTTAAACGTAATAAAAACAGAAAAAACAGACCTCTGTTTTGCCCCATTGTGGGAAGGTTTGCTTTTTCCCAGTGTTACGGGAGGGATTCAATGTTCCACGAAGGTTTGGTGCCCCTGTGCCTGGATCCGAGATGCTGGCACTGTAGAAACTGTCCCAGCTGAGGAGGGAGGAAGGACACGGCTGCCTGTTGAGCCCAGAAGTTCATGAATTTGGCAGGCAGTCATGATGGGGGCCAGGCATCAGGGCCCTATGACCCATCTGTGAAACTGGGATAATGGTCTTGGCCTTCCAGACTGGAGTGGTGGGGAGGAGCAGAGAGGACCCAAACAGGTGGTCCAGTTTCACAGATGAGATAAAGGAGATACAGCAGGGTAAGGGCCTCTTCCAGGATGAACAACAGTCAGACGCAAAGTCAGGACCCAGCCTGGCCTCCTGCTGGGCCAGAGTCTGGCTGTGTCCACAACCCTTGCCACACTGGCCTGACTTTGGTGCCACACATCCCTCCTCCTCTACCACCAAGAGAGAACATGGCAAGGAGAATTTTCCAGTAGCTTTCACAGGGAAACTTGGCTCGATACCTTCATCAGCCTTGTCTCCCTGGGGCCGTGCAGTGCCAGGGCTAGGAAGGGGTTAAACAGGCAGGCAGTGGGCAGCTCTGCACAGCAGCCCACAGACCAGTCTTGGTGGCCACAGCAGCCTACACAGTCCTCTGCAAAAGATTATTAAAAAAAGAAGAGCAGGGAGGTAACAAGTCAGCCACTCACCGCTGATTTGCACATAATCGTGTCTTTCCCTAATAAAACTGGCATTGAAGCCACAGAGACACCTGCTTTCTCTATCATCCCCCATTTTATCCCAGAGCTTCAGATCACACCTGGTTTGGCTCACTGTTCAGGAAACATTTTCTGAGGCCGGACCTGGGAGGGGCGGAGGTGGAGGACAGAGAGGGGCTGAGGACTGATGGATGCCTCCCGGTGTGGGCCACACGCCACAGACAGGAAACCAAGGCTTGAGATGGAAGCCACTGTCACACCAGCATTGGCCCCCAAGATAGAAGTCCCTCAAATGCTCACCATGCACTAAGAAGGGGCTGAGATGATGCTGTGACTGAGCCCCTATAGAGGGATGCTTCTAGAACCAGAACAGACATGTCTTACATGGTGTGTCTCAAGGGCTGTGTAACAACACAGCAGTTACATTGTCTCATCACAACTGTATTAGCATCAGCTTCATTTTACAGAAGAGGAAACAGACTCAGACTCAGGAGGTGCTGTGACCTGCCTCAGGCCCCGCAGGTAGAAGCAGTCAAGTTCAGGTCCTTCTAGTCCTAGTTCCTGGGCTCAGCAGAACATAACAACTAAGAGAAAAAAGGGCTTATCTTCACACTGTCCACTGTGGGCCAGGCACCGCTGGAAGCGCTTGTATGTGTTGTTGCAGATAGACCGGTGGGCAGGGACTCAGGACATCCAGGTTTATCTCAGCTTGGTCAGACTCAGCTCAGGTGGACCTGAACATCCAAAAGTGTAGGATGCAGCAAAAGCAAGGATTTGAGGGCAAATCACAGCCTTAAAAACTTACTGGATTAGAGCAAAGTGTCCTTTCCTCCAGGAAGCCCTCACTAATGCCATGTCGTACACCTGCCACCTGCATTGAGTTAAGTTCCCTTTCGCAGGGCTCCATCATGGGTGTCTTTTGAGTGCTCTATCGTGCAGAGCCTCAGCATGGCCCAACTCTTGGGTGGTCTTTCCTTCTCTCACTAGATTGTGAACTTTCTGAACACTGGGATTTGTTCTGTCTCTGGGTGGGGGCCCTGTCTGTCAGTGTTGGAATGAATGAATACTACTTAGTGGTTTCTGTAGCCCCCCTCCCAGCTCCAGCACAGCCTGTGTTGGAGGCTTTTCCCTGGGGGGATGGGTGCAGGTCCAGCCTGCTGGGGCACCGTGTGGTGTGACCATAGGAGAAGGGAGTTCTATACCTGGGAAGAGGGAAGGACACGCCCAGGCACAGGCCTGGGCCAGCCTTCCTGGCAGACAGTCTGACGTATCAGCTGCTCCTAGGAATGTTTTTTTACCTTTTGTCCCAATCATTTCATCCTGGAACTCTATTCTAGGAACATAAACTCAGAATTCAGACAAAGCTCAATATAAAAAAGTGTACATCAGATTTATTTATATACTAAAGTGGACACAAGCTCAGCGTGGGTGTTGGATAAATTGCGGGTTATCTTTTCATGGAGTCCTCTGCAGCCTTGAAAGACATTCTCACAAAACTTACAACATGTGGGACATGCTGTGTTCTCATGGTCCCAGAGAGCAGAGTCAGCCGTCAGCTCTAATGGCCATGTTCACAGAGGGGACAAGACAAGAAGGAAATACATACCCTACTCTGAGAGTGGATGGAGGGAGGGCTGGAATTAGGTGGGATTTTTAAAAAATCATTTTTACTTCTAGGACTTATAATTTTAAAGAAACAAAATATGAGGGGAAGCTTGATCAGGGAAGGACTTTGGGAGAAGCCGATTTGTCCGGTGGATCTTGGAGACTCAGACATACCCCCCACCCAGGCCTATGGCTCTCTGCCTCTTGCTCCTGATTTTCTCTCTGTGTCTCTGTGTCTGTCTTTCTCTCCCTCCCTCCCTCTCACACGCATACACACTCCCTAGAGCCCTGGATGTGCCTATAGGAAGGTCAACTGAGGAGATGCAAACACTCCCTGGAGGCAACTGCCTGCTCTGGAGCGGAGGGGATGTGCTCGGCCCCTGTAGTGCCAGCTACTCTCTATTTCCTCCTGACCTGCACCTTCTGGGACCCCAAGTGAGGAGGGGAGGGGGCTCATCTGTGCCCCTACACAGCCCTAGAAGCCACTTCTCAGATCCCCTGCTGTTCCCCCATCCCCACCCACACCTGGCAGGCAGGTAAGTCAGACCCAGAGTGTCCTGATAAACAGGCTGAGAAACCTCCCCTCGCTGACCGCAGAGATCACTGTTCTAATCTCCTGTTTGTTATTGACCTCATCACACACCATGCATTGATTTCTCTAAAAAGAAAAATTAAGGATACACCAGACACTAATTTTGCAAGATGTGTGTTACCTTCCATCTCTCTGACACTCAGACTTGGGAGAATGCTAATGTTGGAGGCATCCTTCTTCCTGTACTACCTTCATGAGGCCCCCCTTGGCCTGCCAGGCCCCTGCAGCCACCCTGCATCCTGGGTTCATGGCTGGCAGGAAGAAACAGGCCGAGGGGCTCTGGGAACCAAGTTCTGAGGACTTTCACTGTCCTGCCCCCGTTCTCTTCAGGGGTGTGAGGAAAGTGATTTGGGATCTTAGAAAGTGCCTTCCTCCTTGCCAGTGTGCGTGGCCAGTGGATCCCAGGCAGGCTAGCAGGGGGCTTGATGTCACTTTCTCCGGCCTAACCACATGAGCTGGGCAGACCACTCCTCCAGGACCTTGCTCTCAGGGCTGTGGCAAGGATACATGGTTACAACATGTGACGAGGCTCCCACAGCTGCTAAGGACAGGGCCTCCTGGCAACCATGGAGCTGAGGTCAACAGCAGGGGGCTGTGAATCAGGGTATGTCCAGGATCATCCCCTGCACGGTGTGGGTGAGGGGCCCTGTTCCTGATGCACAAAACCATGTTCAAGGGCAGGATGGGCAGGAGCACACTCATGGCCCAAGCACTCTTCCTGTGTGTGTCACCATGGCATCATCGTTACTCTGTGTCCCTGCAGTGACGCTGCCCATTGTGGAGGCTCAGTGAGGCAGGCCAGCAGGGCTCAGGTTGGCCTCTGGGGCAATGAGAAGTCACGCTGCAGGCCCCAGGATGACCCCCCTTCCTGATTGCCCCAGCTGGGTCAACAAGCAGGTAGCCTTCCATGGCAGGAAGGATCCTTACTGACTCCTAGGGCTGCCACAAGCGAATCACCACAAGCTGGGTAGTGTGAGACAACAGATGTTTGTTCCCTCAGTTCTGGAGGCTGGAAGTCTGAGATCAGGTGCAGCAAGGCCACAGAAGGCCCAGAAGAGGCTTCTTCCTCTCCTCTTCAAGCTTCTGGGGGCTCCAGATGTTCCTTGGCTTGTGGCCGCATCACTCCAGTCCCTGCCTCCAGATTCACATGGCCTTGCCCATGTATCTGCATTTTTTTCCTCTTCTGTCCCTTACAGGGACACTTGTCACTCACTGTAGGGTCCACCTTAATCTAGGATGATCTCATATCAGGATCTTTGACTTAATTGCATCTGCAAAGACTCCTTTTCCCCAATAAGGTCACATTCACACATATCTTTGGGGGCCACGGTCCAACCCACCACTCTGACCTTAAGCTTGTCTCCCTGAGGACGAGCATGCCCTCTCAATTCCCTCATTGCCCTAGCCTCAGGCCCCGTTTAGGAGGTGACCTCCCTGTCTGCAAGAGAAGCAGAGGAGGCTGGGATCAGTGCTCCTTGCTTCCAGTCTCAGCTTCCTGCACCCGGCAGGGGTCTGAGGGTTCCAGACCTGTGCAGCTTCCCTGAGCAATTTTTCTTTGCTGGTGTCTGTGCCAGTCACCCTGGACAGAGCAGATGCAGAAGACTTGGCGTAGCTCCTTCACAAGGGGTGCCGAGCCCACTGTGGGCTTCTCCCAGAGGGAACAGGAGCAGGGCACCACCCCCAGGGTGTGCGTTCTTGTAGCCTTTCCCCACAGGGCATCAGGGAAAGAGCACCAACGCTCTCCTGGCCTGCGTGCTTGGGAGCCCATGGGGGTCCCTTCCATGCTCTCATCCCCATGGATTCTGAGTCTCTCACCTGGACAGGAACCTCTGAGTCACTGGAGAGCTCCAGGAGCCATGGCCAGAGCTCAGCCCTCACCAAGTGGGCTATGGCAGGAACCTTCGGAAGGCCCTCCCAGACACCCCCTCCAGTGGGGCACAGACCCCTTGGGTTGTTGCTCTGGTCCTCACTTCTGTCTGTTCTTCAGGAGACCAGGGACTGGCCACACTCTTGTGTTCCCAGTGCCCAGTCTGGCAGAGAGTGGGGGGCAGCCTTGAGGATGAAGGAAGGAATTAATGAATCAGTGAGTGGGTGAATGGTGGAAGAGGCCAACTGGGCCTTGCAGGTCAGTCCAGCCCCTGACAGTCTCCTATCCCTTGCAGATGTGCTGGTGGATGGACAACCATGTGACCGCGAGGCAGCGGCGGCCTGCCAGGTGGGTGACCCTGTGTGCCTGGAGGTGCGGCTGACCAACCGGAGCCCACGCAGCGTGGGACCTTTCGCCCTCACTGTGGTGCCCTTCCAGGACCATCAGAATGGCGTGCACAACTACGACCTGCATGACACTATCTCTTTTGTGGGCTCCAGCACCTTCTACCTTGACGCGGTAGGTGGCACTGTGCAGGGTGGTCTGGGAGCCCCCAGCCACACAGCCCGGGCCCTCATGGTCATCATCCCCTTCCCCCAGGGTTGGTGGACTTTTGGGTCAGCAGCATTGTCCAGATGCAGGGGCTTCTGCTGTCAAGTGGTGAAGGCTGCGTCCACCCAGCTTGCTGTGAGAACATGGACAGTACTTCTCCGTTCCTCTAAGTCCTGGGTGTGAGACCGGGATGGTAATGCCACCTACTCTGAGGGCTGTTAGGGGCAGGAAGGTGTGCAGCATGTGGGAGCTGTGCCCAGGACGGAGCGCCACTCTGTGGTTAGTTCCGCTGTGGCATTACCAGGGCGTCACCATCACCTGCCCCACATCGGCTCGGAGGTCACTGCTCGTCTGACCCCAAAGGGACCAGTGAAGCGCAGAGTGCAGGCTCCAGCCCGTGCCCTCACCCCCCACCTCTCAGCATCTCACTGCCAGGCTCACACCCTGCTCACCTTCACCCCAACCTCTCCACATCACCTCCCACACTCCTGATCTCACTGAACCTTGAAACAGTGAGTCTCAGACAAAAACTGAGACTCAGAAAGGTACAGTGACTTGCTCAGAGCAGCACAGCAAAGAAGCCATGAACGGGGAATTGGAGCAAGGCCCAGGTGGCTCACACTTCCTCCACAGCCCCAGTGTCCAGGCAGACTCCTGGAGCTCCTGGTTGCTCTGGGTGGGCGGTGCTGCTGTCCCGCTGACACCTCTTCCTCTTCCCTCCCCTCAGGTGCAGCCATCAGGCCAGTCGGCCTGCCTGGGGGCCCTCCTCTTCCTCTACACGGGTGACTTCTTCCTCCACATCCGGTTCCACGAGGACAGCACCAGCAAGGAGCTGCCGCCCTCATGGTTCTGCCTGCCTAGTGTACTTGTGCGCGCCCTGGAGGCGCAGGCCTGAGCCTGTCCTTTGCTAGTCCCCTTTCCTGCAGGGACCGAGATGACCCTCTGCAATGAGCAAGGCCTCTACAGCTCCTGTCCCCTCGCCTCTGCCCAGCTCTCTCCTCCTCTTTCCCCTGTGGTGTCTTTTCTGGGCAATGGGGAAGCCCCCAGGCATGGCAGTCTCACCCCCCTCCACACTGCTCATCAGGGTCCCCTGTGCACCTGTGCAGGCTGTCGCTGACTAAACCCCAGAGGGTGGCACCCACTCAGGCCAGGTCCCAGAATCCCTGACCCTGCTCCCGCAACCCAGGAACCCCAGCCCTGCTGTGTTACTCCCACCCGCAGAGGGTCCTCCCTCATCTGGCTGCCTCGCTTTGGCATAGAAAGAAAAGATGAGCATGAGTGTGGTGGCAGCCACTGGACCTGGGGAGACTCACTCCCTCCTTGGGCCCTTGGAGTCCCTCAGGGGCCGGTCCTTTTCCCAGAGGCCCTTGTGGGCAGCTGAGACAGAAAAGATGGCACCAGGGTTGGTCCTGGGTGGATGACATCAAGAGGGGCCCCCTGCTCGTGGCAGGCAAACACCCAGGCCTGTACCAGCTGTTCCGAAGCCCAGGGCTGTTTCTGGGTGCTCTCCGGCCCCAGGCTTGGGCACTGAGTGCTATGGGTTATATGTGTTGTGTCTGTGACCAGTTCTTCAATAAAGAGCCTACTGCTTCCTCCCCTGCCTCCCTGGTCTGCTTGCCCGCTGTGGTCCAGGGGGCCCACACAGCCCTTTGCTCCCAGCTCAGATGACTGCCTTCTCAGCAGAGGCTGGACTCAGGAAGAGGTGTACGTTACAGTTTATCCATAACCAAACCTGGAGACAGGAGCTTGGGCACAAGCAGCTTGTCTGGAAGGTGGAGCGGATCCCCACAAGGGAGGGCAGAGTCATAGGGAAGAGAAGTCCCCAGTAAAGGAGCATTATTGAGCTGCTACCACAGTGGGAAGGTAGCTCTGAATTCCTCAGGGAAACCTGGAGGAGAGTGAAAACGCACACCTCAGAGCCATCCATACAGGGGTAAGAGATGGGGTATGTATTCTGCCTCCCAAGAGTCTCAACGGGGACTGCTTCCCAGCTGTATTCCTTCTGGCACTGTGGTACTGCCTGCATGAGCAGATCAGGAAAGATAAACAGCCCTCAGACTCAGCAGAAATCAGCCTTGTCGGGAGTCCCTGGGGCACTGAAGGTCCCAAGGAATATTAGGAGGCAGGGAGTAGGGATGGGATTTGCCCAAGGCCACTTGGCTAAGTAGGTAGAGCCAGTAAGGGGCTACGCTGGCCTCCCATGGGGCAGAGTGTCAAGTTGGCATCAGGAGTCTGTTGGCTGGGGAGCTTCCCCAGGACCTGAAGCACCAGGCCCAAGTCTCCCTCGCTGGGAGCAAGGCCATCCTGCAGCCTCTGGGCCCAGGAACAGGGTTCTTGGTTGCCCATCTGTGGCTGCCTGCTATCGTGCAGCAGATGGTGGGGGGTGCATTGTGGACTGGGGGCATGTGCTGTGCAGGTACCCAGCTGCCCCTCCGTCTCTCGAGGACATCCTTCATCTGCTCAAGGCTCTCAGGGAAAGCAACCTGGGAAGGTCCATCTGCAGCAGCGGGTGGAGATCCTCCAGAGGCCTCTTCGGCTCTCCCCTTCAGGACATCAGAGCAGGGACGGCCTGGCCACTCAGGCTGTTTCTAAATGGAACAAGCAGTATCTACGTGCGGCGGCAAGAACAGATCCCCAAAACATGCTGTTGAATGAAGCAACATGCTGCAGTGATGGGTACAGCCAAGCCCCACTCGTGTAAACAGTGACCCCCAAATTATACATTTTCTAAGTATCAAAATGAGTCTGTTCAAGCCTGTTTAAAAGATGGAAAGAATACACATCTCCCATAGAATAGTAACCTCATCTGGGGTTGTAAGTGACCCCTCATCTGGTGTCAGAATGAAGGTGCAGGTCACAAGACTTTATTAATGTATTTTCTTTTTAGAAGTGCAGTAGATAGACAAAGGTGTAGATAGAGATACAGATACATATGTAGATACAGATGCATATATAGATATTGACACATACATAGAGATGCAGATATAGATTCAGATACAGATATGGATACATCTATAGATGCAGATACAGACATATAAGAAGATAGATACAGATATAGATACATCTATTGATACAGATAAGTTACAGATAAAGGCCTAGAAAAGCTAAATGGGAAACTCTGGCAGTGTTTGCTTCTGAGTGTCAAGCATATTGGTGATTTTTATTCCGTTTTGAAGATTTCTGTATTTTTGAGCTCTCAAAAACACAGCCATACCCAGAGAAGATGCTGAATGCCATAAGAAAGAAGAGTCTTGAGGGAGGATGGAGGCAAAGTTATCTTCTTGGAGGAGGGGGTGTTAGAAATAACCCAGGCACACTGAAAATGACCCAAATAAGGCTTGGCTCTGACAGCCCGAGGCCTTTCCCTGTGCCCAGAGTACCCTTTCTGTCCTAGTGGATGGAGAAGGTGACCTGGAGTCAGGACAAGGAAGACCTGTGCTGTAAGCATTTGGAGCTTTTTTGTGGGGATGTAGGGAGCCAGAGAACTGCTCTGAGCATGGGTGCTGTTTGTTGGCATTTCTGTGACTGAATCATTCTGGCTGTGGAGATGTTAGTGGGCAGTGGCTGAGACAGACCACCTGGGTCAGGTGTCCCAGTGACAGCTCAGTATCCTCCTGGTTCTTCCAGGGTCCTATGCTGTTGGCTACTTGGTAGCACAGTCCTACAGCTGGTACCTCTCTAGGCCCCTGGTGTACTCAGAAACCTCTTCTCTCCTGAGGGCCAGAGGAGGCTGAGCCAGGAATAGACCATGTCCATTTCACTTCACTAGCTGAGCTGGTTGGTTTTGCCCTTCTGAGACTTGTTCCCTTTGGGCAGGACAGGCCTGCAGTGCCCCCATAATCACACAGCCGTCATGCTCTGTCATCTGCAATTCACAAGGAGGAGTAAGGATTCAGAGGAAGATGTCTGAGAAGCTGAATCCCAGCTCAGCCTCTTGTCAACTCCATGACCTTGGACAAGTTACTTAGATTAAGCCTTGGGTTTTTTCATCTGACTAAATGGAGATAAAAATACTTATTTCATGGGTACTTTTATATTAATAGTTTGATTTAATCTCCTTAATTTTCCTAGTGCATGATAGTAATAGCTTCTCAATAAATACTGATTCCTTCTCCTAGCCTTCCCATTGCCTTTCTGTTTAAATCCATCCACATTTCCAATGCCTGAAATGCCCTGTGCCATGTGCTTGAAATCCAAGGACCCTTAACATGTGACACTGCTGTGCTCTTTAGTCTCCAACATGGGTTAATTTGTTAGGCAACATGAAGCAGTATAAAGCAGAACTTTCTAACCCAGATGCTCCCGTGGGAAAGGACTACATAATGGAGGAGTGAGCTCTTTGCCACTAGAGGTATCAAGCAAAGTCTGGACCTGTAGATGGTTTTTAAAAATGTAAGCATCATTTGGGACCTCTGAGCCTGTCAGCCCAGAAAACCATTGTCATTTGACATCTTAAGAGTCATCCCTGGTCTCAGTAAGCAGGGAAGAAAGAATGAGATGTATGTGGCCACCTGGCTCCTGGGGCCTCCAAACAGTGTCTCAAGGGATTAAGACAAACATTAAAGATAGATCAAAAAGATTTCTACATGAGGGACTAGAGGCCCAGATTAAGGGTCCAGACTAAGCCTCTTACTGAAAACAACTAAAAACACATTTGTAAGTACAACCATGAGCTGGCAGGAAAGTAAGAAATACTCAGCCCAGTACTTGTGTAGGAAAAATCCAGAGAGGTGAGCTGTACATTAATACCAACTTTCACTTTGAAGGGCTTTGCCAAAGCAGGAGCATCCATTTTTGAAGCCTTACAAAACTGGAAGCAAGAAGACAAAGCCCAGGGCCCACCAGGTGGGAAATCTGATAGACTGCTCCCCATCAATTTGGGAGCCAAGCAATTACATCTTTCATAAAGATCAAACTAAAAGTAATTCTCTTCCCACCCTACTAGGAGAGTAGAAAAACTGCTCTGCCTTGATCCTCTGATACTAACCCAAATTGACCCTCCCATGAATTTGCAGTCTCAACCTACACTCCCTAAATCCTTCTCCCAAACCTTGAGTTATTTATTAATATCAAAATGGGTCTTAGCACCACATCATACACACATGATCCAGACACCTTACAGAAGTAAACACACCTTTCCGGAAGAATTCACTTTTATCCTAAACCTACAAGGGCTTCAGCAAGACAAATGAATACAGAGTTTAAAGGCAGAGTACAAAGTCATTAAATACATGAGGAACCAATGCATTATGAGTGAGAGCCAGAAGAAACAAAATCAGCAGATGCAGGTTTGAAAATGAATCAGACATTGGACCTTAAACAAGTATGTTTAATATGTTATAAGAAATGAAAAAAATTAAAATGAGTAAATATCTAGAACATCATAGATATCACACAGAACTTCATTATCTGAAAAATAGAATTGAAATGAAATATTTAATGAATAAGCTGAAGAGCTGATTAAACTCAGTTCAAGAGAGAACGAGTGAGTGAAAGAACTGAAGATGCTATTTAAAATGTAGCCCAGAAAGACAAGAAAATATGAAAAAGACTTAAGCAAACATGGAGGACAAAGTGAGAAGCTCTCATGTATATCTAGTCAGAGTTCTTGGAGAAAAGGACAAAGAAAATGGAGAAAATGCAGTATTTGAACAAATAATGACAGAACTTCTCAGACAAGGACAAAAATCCACAAATTCAAGAATGCAAAATTCCAAGTAGCATAACATTTAAAATACACAACTGACTCATTATACTACCATTTCAGAAGATCAGATGCAAAGGGATGATCTCACAAAAAGCTAGAAATACAAGACAAATCACTTTCAAAGAAGTGGCAGTTGATTGACAGCTGACTTCTCACCAATAACAATGGGGTCCAGAAGTTAGTGAAATAATGTCTGGGAGTATGCTGAATAACAAAAATACTTTTTAATAGGTGAAATAATGACATTTTAATATAAACATAAACAGAGTGTTTCACCACTAAAACCTCATTAAGGGTAATTTGAAAGAATGAACTACAAGCAGAAGGAAATTGATATCAGATGGAATGTCAGAGATACAAGAAAGAAGGAAGAACAAATTTAGTGATTCATATGTGAGTAAATTTAAACAAATATTTGTAGTATACATAATAGTGATTGTGAATTATAGAGTGTTATAACAATAGAATTAACATACAACAGAATAGCACCTAAATGTTGGCAAGGAGATGATTGGAATTAAAGTGTTATAAGGTTTTTTAATTTCAGTTTCAAAGGCTTAGGAACAGGGAAAAGATATTGATTGACTTGGGCTTTAATGCTTTAATGATGAAAGTTTCCTTTTCTGGTGTAACCACTAAGAAAATGAAAAATAGCATTAACAATTTCTAGATTTGTGAGCTCCAAAAATTTGAATAAGGAAAACTAATCAGTAAGTCCAAAAGAAGGCAAGAAAGGAAAGGAAAAGAACTAAATAAATAACTATAAATGGTAAGACAAACAAAACAGCAATTCTAATGGTATTAATAATACTGATAATGATGCTTACACTTAATATAGCACTGTGTTAGGCATTCTAAGATTATATATATATAATTTCTTAGATTTTATATATGCTATAACTTATAAAATAAGTATGGCTATAAGGAAGTTTATATTCCTTATAAGATGTATGGCTATAGAAAGAACTTGCCTGCAAAGTCTTTAAAGTATATGTTTTATTCCTATATTACTGTAGAGAAAAATGAGGCACAGAGCAGTTATGTAATAGCTAGAAGTGGATTATAAAATATGTTGTAGAAATAAGTTAAATAAATAGGCTGTTTTAGATGAAAGACTAGATGAAAACTACAAAAATCAGGTTTATGAGGTTTACAATACACATTAAAATATAAGAATACAGAAGCATTTCAATAAAATGGCAAGAAAAGGTTTTTCCAGGAATGAAAATAATTTCTAAGGCAAAAAATAAATTACTTCTAGGAATAAAGACAAATGACATCATGATAATAAAAGTTACAACTTACCAGGAAGCTATAACTTTGAATTTGTATGCAACCAATAATATAGCTTCAAATACATAAAGCAAAATGTGACAGAACAATGAGAAATAGACAAACCCACAATTATAGTGAAAGATTTATTTTTTATTTTAAAGATGTGGGGTACAATTCAGGATTAGGTATACAAATGTTCATCATGCAGGTACCCTTGTTGATGAGGTGTGTTCCATTTATTTCTTCTTTATTGCATTTTCTAGGATACCCAATAAAATGTTAGGAAAAGAAAGGTGTTAACATAATTCTCTCAGAAAGTGAAATATCAAGAAGACATAAATTATTAACAATATAGAATAAACTTATAAAATAAATTTGACTTAATGGGACATATATAGAATATACCACTTGACAGCTGCAGAGAAAGACATTTTAATCAAATATATATGTTATAATTTGCTTTATGACTCAGTATGTAGTAGAAGGACTATTATTATATAGATCACATTTTCTAAACCCAATATGATTACATTAGCAATCAATCGCAAAAAGATAATTGTAAAGAGCTCATGTAGTTGAAAATTAGGAAACACGTTTCAGTAACTCATAGTTGAAAGAAGAAACACCATGGAAAGTAGGAAATGTTGAAAATGAGCAATAATAAAAGTATATATCAAAATTTGTGTGATTCAGATAAGTCAGTATTTAGAGGGAGAATTTGTAAACGTAAATGCTTGTAGTCAAAAGGGAAATGTGTGAAAGTTAATGAGGTGAGCACCAACCCTGGGAACTGAAAACGATGGCAGTAACAATGAAAGAAAATAGAAGGATATAATAAAGATAAGATCATAAATTAATAAAATAGGAAAGAAACACACAGAGGCAAAATGCCAAAGATTATTTCTTTAAAAAGCTGATAAAAGAGAAACCTCTGAATAGATTAATAAGGAAAAAAGAAAAGGCACAAATAACCACATTACAAATAAAAAGGAGACCTCAGATACTGCAAACACTACAAGGACATTATACACATAAGAAGAAGTTATGAATAACTTTATATCAATAAACTTGAAAAATGAAATAAAAATTTTTTAGGAAAATGTAATAAAATGTATAATAAGTAGAAAGACTGAATAATCTTAAGGCCATTAAAGAAATCAAATCACATTAAAAATATCTTCAGGAACAAAACATTTTAATGATGTACAAAAATGTTTCTGAATGTAGCAAAAGAGTAAACAAACACTCAAATATTTTTTATAAGGCTAACATAATCTTAATACCTGAAAAAGACAGCGTGAGAAAGGACATTCCAGGCTAAATCAGGCATCATTTTAAGTACAAACTTCTGACTTAAATGTTAGTGACCAGATTCAGTGATGTAGGAAAAAGATAGTTTATCATGACCAAGGTGTCTATTCAGAGAATGCAAGGTTGATTTCACTTAGAAAAGCAATCAGTGAATCCACCACTTTAACACATTAAATTATATAATTATCCTTATAAGTGTGGAAAAAGTCTTTGATAAAATTCAACATTCTTTCACGACTAAAAAAAAGAAAAGAAAAGAAAGACTGGGTGCAGTGGCTCAAGCCTATAAATCCTAGCACTTTGAGAGGCCGAAACGAGAGGATTGCCTGAGCCCAGGGGTTTGAGACCAGCCTGGGCAACTTGGTGAGACCTCATCTCTAAAACAAACAAACAAACAAACAAACAAATAAATAAATAAATAAAAATTAGCTGGGCATGGTAGCACACACCTGTAGTTTTGGCTACTTGGAAGGCTGAGTCGGAAGGATTGTCTGAACCCAGCAGGTCAATGCTGGGGTGGTGGTGAGCGTGCCACTGCACTCCAGGCTGTGCAACAGAGTGAAACTCGAGCTCAAAAAAAAAAAAGAAGAGAAAAAAAAACCCAGCTCATAAAGAACTCTTAGCCAGCTAAGCCTAAAAGAGCGTGTTCTTATCCTGATACAATAGTATCTACAAAAACTCTATACAGCAAATCTTATTCTCACTGTTGAGGCACTCTCTTTAAACTGGGAATAAAACAGGGCATGAAGTATCTCTACTTTCATTCAATATTGTGTAACGGGCCTATACCAGCACAAAAGTGTAAAGAAAATCACAAAGGCATAAAACCTAGAAAGAAAGAAACAAAACTCATTATTTGTGCATTATGTCACCAATAACAAAACATCCTAAAGAATCTTTAGATTTATTAGAATTATTATCGAGCAAGGTTGTTGTATACAAAATCAACATTCAAAAATCTACAATATTACTGTACCACAGAAACAAACATACAGAAAATAAAATTATAAAAGTTACAATTTGTAGAACTATAAAAAATATAAAGAACCTGAGTAGGCAGAATAATGGTATCCTATAGATATCTACATCCAAATTCCCAGGACCTGTGAATATGCTGGGTTATACAGCAAAGGGGAATTATGGGTACAGATAAAATTAAGGTTGCTAATCACCTGACCTTAAGATAGGAAAATTATCGAGGTAGATCTAATAAAATCACAAGCGTTCTCAAAAGGAGAAGAGGGAGGCAAAAGACCCGAGAGATGCCAGCATGAGAAGAATTTAGCCTGATGTTGGCTTTGAAGATGGAAGAAGGGGCTGCAAGCTAAGGAATGCCTCAAACTTCAGAAGCTGAAAAAGGCAAGGAAACAGACTCTCCCCTAGAGCCTCTAAAAGGAATGCAGCCCTACTGACACTTTGATTTTTTTCCCAATGAGACTCATTTCAGACTTGAAACTTCCAGAACTGTAAAATAATGAATTTGTGTTGTTTTAAGGTTTGTGATCATTTGTTACAGCCACAATAGTAAACTAATACTGAACCCAAGAATAAATCTTTTCTTTAATGTCCAAGACCTTTATGGAAAAAGTTATAAAACTTTACTGTAGAACATTAAAGAAGATCTAAATAAATGGGTTGGAAGACTCCTCATAAAGATGTAAATTCTCACTAAATTGATGTACAGATTCAATGCAAGAACAATAAAAATCTTAACTTTTTTGGTGGAACTTGGCAAGTTGATTCTAAACTTTATATAGATATGTAAATTTCCAATGATAGCCAACATACTTTTAAAGAATAAATCAAAATTTATTGTTATTCAAAAGAAATCAGACAGCATGGAATAGACAAATGAACCAATACACAGCCCAGAAATGGACCCATGTGTATATGAAGACTTGATTATGAAATGTTGCTATCACATGCCAGTGGGGAGAGGGTAGCCATGTCCTTAAATAGTTCTGGGAAAGTGAGAAACCATGGGGAAAAAAAGAGATGTTGGATCCTACTACACATAATACACAAAAGTCTATTCTAGGTAAAGACCTAAATTTGAAAGGCAAAGTACAAAACATTTAGAAGACATATATTTATTATCTTAGTGTAAGGAATAGATATTCTAAATAAGACACAAAAAGCACAAGGTATAAACAATGATACATTCAACTATATCAAAGCTAAGAATTTTGTTGATCCAAATATGCCAAAAAGGAAATGGTAAGACAAGTCACAAACTGGAGTAATATGAGGAGGGCAATGAGAATGTCACTGCAATGAAAATATTCAACTTGGGAAGAATGTAAGTCACTTATGTTCACAATCCATGGAGCAGATTACATTAAATGACCATGACCCCAGCTGACTGCAAATGGGTTATGGCTCCCATAGAAGGAGAGGAGACTGGGAAATAGTGAAAAACAGAGGTCTCTACTTCTGGTTGAACCAGTCATATGCTATAACTCAACAATTCCATAGGTACACACCTTAATGAAACTCAAGGTCTTGTACAATAACAGGTTATGTTTTAGAATGTTTGTAGCAGAATTGCTGGTGGAAAAGGCACAAAAATCTATATGCCACATTGAGTGAGGAATGCATAAATACCCTGTGGCATATTCTATGGAAGAACACTATGCAACGGTGAATATGCAACTACATGAATGCATTTCAAAAGCATAATGTTGAATGAGTAAAGCAGGGGACAAAAGAATACATGCACTTGGATTCCAATTAAATGACGTCCTAAAAGAAAATCAATGTATTTATTGATATATACAGAAGTTGAAATACACACCTCCGAAATACTGTAAAGACAAATAAATAAGTAATTAACATGAAATTTAGCATACTGATTCCCTCTGGGGGAAAGAAGCTTGGGATTTGTGAGAGGTAAACAGGGACTTTGAGAATTTGATAATGCTGTATTTCTTCACCTCACAGTGGAAACTTAATTCTATGTCCCTGTCCAAAAATTGAGATATTCAATTCAGATGATGACAATTGTCAAATACATGGATCTTGGTTTAAAAAAAAAGACAAAATAAAGATCCTTTGGCACGGACCCAGTGAACCAATAAAGAGTTCTGCCTTCCTTCCACCTTTAGAATTTAGCTTGCCATTTCAATCCTGCTGATTAATCATAATATGCTCCTGGCAACCGCCCAAACCAGCTCCTCTGAAAATGGGTGAAACTGAAGCCCTCAGGCAGGAGCACCGTCAGCACCACGGACAGCGACCTACAGCTGGAGACAAGCCTTATAAGGATTTCAGAGAGTTGGAGAAGGGCAGAAGTCTTGGCTCAGGCCCCCAACAAGCTGGTGGTAGAACATGAAATAGAACTCAGGTCTCCTGATACCTGATTCAGTACTTGTTGCATTGCACCTGGCTTTGAATAAACGAACTGGAACTCTTCCATGAACCAGGAAGTCACCAGGGAACATGTGAGGTTTCCATGTCTGCCATTGAAAGCTTGGACTTTGCATCCGGTCTCAGAGTTTAGATTTGGACTCTGCCCCTGCCATCTGACTGCTCTGGGAAGACACTGAACCACTCCAAGCCTCAGTGCCAATTGTATCACTCACTTTCCCAGTGAGCTGCTGGGAAAATTCAGTGATATTAAGTATATCTCATGCTCAGCACAGCAACTTGCGCACTGATACTCACTTAAAAACAGAAAACTCTACCTAGCCTTTCCCTCCATGGATTGTAAATCAGGAAGGAATTGGTTATATGGAATGTTTAAAAGGTGCTGAAACAATATTATCTTTTAGAGCCTGCCTTGGAAATAAACCCAGTACAGTTTCCATATATAATCTTGGCACTTCTGAAAAGATATTAAGGTTCCATTGGATGTCTTAGTTCTGTCCAGTCCTGTTCATTTGAGCCCTTCAATGCACTGGTGACCATTGCCTAACATGACCTTACTTCTGACATGCCAAGAGATGCTGGGAGAAGATGGATGACAATATCCTACAAAATGTCCCCAGGGCCAAGGGTCCTCAACCACAGAATGCATTTCCAGAATAAACTTGACTAATAGATTACTCTTTTGATTATTGCTGGATTCCATTTGCTAGTGTTTTATTTAGAATTCACTTACCTGTATTCATAAGTGCCATAGGTGTATAGTTCTTATTATCTTATATTATTGGCATTCAAGTTATTGTAGATGCATGAAATGAATAAGGAAGTTTCTCTTCTACTTTTTTTGTGGCTCAAGATAGTTTAAACAGCATTGAAATGATTAGTTCCTTAGAAATTAGCTAAAACTCAGCTGTAAGCCTGTCTGATTCTGGTGTATTTTCACTGGTAGATCTTCAGTCAACTTCTGATATCTTCTATAGTAATTGGTCTATTAAAATATTCAATTTTTAAAATTGATTTTGGTAACTTTCACTAGAAAATCATCCATTTCCTTGAGGTTTCAATTTGTTATCACAGAGTTGCAAATAATATTCTCTCATAATTATTTTTATCTCCCCTGTATCTGTAGTTATATTGGTTATGTCTGCTTTCTCATTCCTAATCTTGTCTAATTTCACTCTCTCTCTTTCTTCATTCCCCATAATTGGACTCACGAGGGTTTTTTTTCTACTTTATTAGCCATTTCAAAGAACAAGTGTTTGCATTTACTTATTCTTTCCACTATTCTTAAATTTTGTATTCCATCAACTTCAGTTCTTATTTTTATGAATTCCCTCTTTCTTGTTTCTTTTGTTGTTCTTTTTCCTAATTTCTGGAGACAAGTGGTAAAAATGATGTTATGTTTAAGTCTTTCACTCCTAATGAAGGCATTTAAGGCTGGGTGTTTCTAAACAGCTTTAACTTTGCGCCCTATCTTTGAATAGGAAGCGCTGTCTTTTTCTTTGTTTTCCAGATGGTATTTAATTTCACCTTTGATTTTTATCTTTGATTCAAGTTTTATGTAGGAATCTTTTAGATTTTCAAGTGAAATATTTTTCTTTTCTTGCTCACCTTTAATTCTTTATTTCTACTTGTATGGGATATGGACAGAGCATGTGGACTGCGACAAACTTTGTTCTTGTGTTCCTGAATTGGGTGATGTTTTCTTTAGTTTATATTATATACAGATTATTCACCTGGTGCGATGGCATGCCTGCTGTCCCAGCTACTCAGGAGGCTGAGGTGGAGAAATCACTTGAGCCCATGAGATCGAGTCCAGCCTGGGCAACATAATGAGACTCTGTATTCTGCCTATTGTATATTATATAGATCTTCACATTTATTGGTTGCATTTTCCAATTCAGATGTCTTTCCTTTGGGGTTTTTATGCTTTGAAAATTTTTAAATGTACAGAAAAGCAGAGAGACAAGGATAATGAACACCAAAATTGCCATAACAAAACAAAATTGCCATATTTGTTTTCCACGAAGTATTTTAAAGTAAGTGATAGGCCTCATGGCATTTCTCCTCTAGATACTTAAGTTTCCACTAAAAAAACAACAACAAAAAACTTCCCTATGTAACCATGATACCACTGTTGCACATAAGAAAAGCCCAATGATGTCCTGTGATCTTCTAAAACTCCACCCATATTCACATTTCCCAATTGTTTTTAAAATGGCTTTTAAAATCTAATTTGTTAAAACTAGAATGCAATCAATGGTCATGCAATATATTGCATAGTTTCTCTATTAATTGTCTGATTTTTGTCCATTTTCTGAGAGAAGTGCAATTGTCTCTCACTATAATTTTGTTTTGATCGAATTATCTTTTTTTTCCTAATCATTTTTGCTTTATATATTGAGCTCTCATTTCCCACCATTCAGGCTTATAGCTACATATTGCTTCATTGTATAATGTCCTAATTTATCACACTTAAATATTTTTACCATTTTTTGAGATAAATATTTGCCAGTCCTACTTTAGTTTCATTTACTTTGTTCTTGTAAAACGTCCCCAGCCATTTATTTTAAATATCTTAAAAATTCATTTTGTCTTGAGTGCATTTCTGATAAACGGCTTATTATTGGCTTTTTGGTTGTTTGGCTTATTGAACCCCATATGACAGTATTTGTCTTTCAGTGGTAGAACTCAGTTCTTTCCTCTTAGGATATTAACTTTGATTAATTAATTAATTAAATGTACTTCCTACAATACTCTCTTGTTGATTGTTTAATTTGTGCCATTGTTTGGTCCTTTCCTTTGTTCTCATTTGTGATGGCTTGATGAAGTTGTTCTTCCTTCCACTTTTTTCCCCCTGTTAAATTGGCAGTCTTTCCTAGACTTTTTCGTTGCATCAGAGGTCACCCCCTTTTCCTGATTTATATAACCAGACACAGATTTGTCTACTATTAGTTGAAAACGACATACCAACAATTTCACACAAAACAAGATATTCTATTTTTTCCATGATTACTTCTCCTTGGTTCAAAAAGATGATACTTCCAGCATTCTCTTCTTTTCTCCTCTTCCCTCCACCTCAATGAGGAAATCTTTGGAGAGCTTATAACTTCTCCCTGCCCTCACCTCCTCGAAGTTGTGACTTACGACTTTTATGAAGAGCCTATCATTCAAATTTTCCCTTCCAGTTTGGACTCTCTAGTTCAGAAGCCCTTACTTAGCACTTATGCTGTGCAGTCTAAGACAGGTCTATCCTTATTCATTTTGATCTAATTTATCCCCATACCAAGGTCTGCTGCTCACCACTGTGTCTTTCCCTCGTCATCTCTCTTCGTTTTGTGGGCTCTGTTCTGTCTCATTTGTTCCTGGGTTTGAGTCTTCTCTGGAGTCTTTTCCTCAAGTGGGTGACATGCAAGGATCCAGGGAACACACCCTCAGACCTCTACCATTGTCTTCCCAGCTGAGATGGAGCTTGTCTAGGGACAGGGTTCTGGGGTCAAGGTCTTTGCTGGGTGAGAGGTTGGACTGCACTCCCCAGTCTTGGCCATCTGACACACTGCGGCCATGAAATGTGATCAGAAGTGATGTAGGACATTTCTGGACAGAACCCTTCAAAATCATTGCAGTATTCATCATGTTCTCATTTCTCATGTTTCCCTGCCAGGGATGATGAAGGCCATATCAGGGGAGACTGGCCTGTCTGGAAGGGACCTCAATGAGCAGAGTCACCTGTTGACTTATATGAGTAAGAAATAAGTCTTTGTGTTTTAAACTACTGACTTTTAAATTTTTAAAGAAATGTTACAAATTACATGATCTATCCCATCCTGATTGATTCAGAAACTAATAGTATGTAGGAGCTCTTTCTCTAGGTGTAACTGTTCTCCTGTCCAGCTCTGGATCCCCTTAGATACTATAATTTTTCTTTGCCAGCTCTTGAGGGCTCAGGTCTGATTGCCCAATGCCCCTGGATAAAGATGCTGAAATGCAATTGAACCCACCAGAGAGAAATTGATTAGGGAGGGTGGCTGCAGGACAAAATGGGGAGGGGGCTGGAAGAGGCTAGAGAACTATTACGCCAGGGAGTAGAATCCAAGAGCCTCGGGGCCAGAATGGAGACATATGTGTTCATTCTTTCTTGACAAAAAACATCTGTTGAACATCTACTCTGCCCATTCCTGGTCCGGGTACAAAGGTGAGGTGGCCCCAAGAGAGAGAGGGAAGGAAGAGTGAAGGCAGCCCCGATCCCCAGTGCCTGGCCTTGACTCCTTTTCTTGCATACTTTCCATGGTGCCAGAGGAGCTGGCAAAGCCACAGCAGAGAGATGCAGTGCTGGGTTGATCATAGGTCAGCACAGCCAAGGAGGAATTGCACAAGGGAGGGAAGGGAAGAGGATCTGCTTGAGGCTGGATTGTGGACCACATTGCTGATGGCGACCCATGCCATGGTGATGGCTAATGTGAGCAAATGATGTCATCTGCAATGTGAGCTCCAGGGGGCAGAGACTGTGCCCATCTCAACTTTGTGCCTGAACCAGAAATGGGAAGAGTATATGTTCAACATGATTTTTGTCAAGAAAGAATGAACACATATGTCTCTGTTCTGGCTCTCGGATTCTAAGGTCTGGTCTGGGAGATGTAGGGCTCTGGGATGGAAGCACCAAGGAAGCGTTCGCTTCATCCAGGGTCAGAGAAACTTACTAGCTTAAGCCCTTCCCTGCCGTCTCTCCTGTCTGTCCACCCACATGCTCCCCCTTTTCCTGAGTGGTTCCCCCACCTCACCTCTCCCTCCTTCTCTCTGATGCCCTGATCCGCCTGCTGCCACCTCTAGAATTCCCAGGACTGCTGCTGTGTGGGAGTCGCTGGTGCCCTTACATCAGGAGAAGCAACAGTAGCTTGCCAGAGAGTGAGGTTCAAGGCTAAGGACAGAGACAAGCTTGGCCAGCTCACATTCAAGCAGTGCTCACCTGTGCCGGGAACTCTGCCAGAGAAAAACATTTCACAGATGAGAAAATCAAGACTGAGACTGGCAATGCGGCCAGCCCACAGTTAAACAGCCTGTACACAGTGGAGTCAGGACTCCTACCCACGACCATACAACTCCAAGTCCACCCTCTGCACTGTCCCACTTCAATGTCAGAGACTGTGCTGGTGTGGTCCATGGCTCACCTTATAGATTTTCATCCACCCTCCTCCCCCCGCCTGGTTAGCAAGGTGCCTTCATCACACGCATTCTGCAAAGGGAGGGCTGAGGCTCAGAGTCCAGTGACCTCATCCAGGAAATCTTGGTGCTTGGGCCAAGGTCGGAGCCAGGTCTGTCCAAGTGTGCAGGCTGAGTTCTTGACTATGATTGCCCTCCCTTTGCAAGAGGTGTTCCTCCCAGCCAACCCCCCCACCCTCCAACCAAGCATGGCGGCCCTGAAATGTCCATGTCCAAGTCAACCTTGATGCAGGGATCTTTGCTGGCGCTGTCTCAGGACTGCAGAGTTGTCACTACTCGGGGAGACTAGCCTGACACCTCCTGATGTTTCAGGAGGTGGCACCTTCCTTGACCTCCTGCCCAGGAAGTTCTCTCCACCCCCTCTGGATACTGCCTGGGTTGTGTCAGAGCCAGCCAGGGTCAGACAGGGTGTGGCTTACCTGGAACTTGACCATGAGGGGCCTTGGCAGCTATGTGGGTTTCTGCCCCTGGTACCTCCAGAAGCAGCTCTGTGGCCTCGGGCAGAGCTCTGTGACAAATGGAGACATGAATCTCTGCCCGGCCCCATCCTGGGCTGCATGTGGGAACTGAGTGTTCACATAGGAGAGCACAACTTGTGACATACTGGGCATGTGCTTTCTGAGGAGGGTGGTGATTCTGGACCCCCAAAGAGCTTCTCAGTTTGGCATGTGGGGCATCAGCACCTTTTGTTTCTCTCTGGGACTTCCTCTGACTGCCTCCCCTGAACTTTCTGGACTATTCATCACCATTGTGTTACCACCTTTCCCCTTGAACTTGACTCTAACATCAGCATCAGTTGACTGTAGGGTATGAAAGTCAGTGTTCCCCAAAGCTGGACCCCCATTGCTGAAATGGTGTTGCCAAACTTCCCTGGGGGGCAAAATCCTTAGAACAGGGGTCATTTTTTGTTTTCTTTTGCTTACACTTTATCCTTTTGGATTTTATGCAAAAAATATTAATTTTATGTTCAAAAATAAATTAAAAGGGATAACAAGATTTGATTTAAAAAGAGTCAGTGATTCAATCTCCCACTGTTAGTGAGATAGCAGGCATTGGGGTGGAAATGGGGAGGGATGTGGAGAATTGGGGTGCTGTAGAAATCACACTGTGTCCACCAGGGCTGTCCTAGGGCACTGAGAGCTGGTCAGTGTCAGAAGCAGCGCAGGGGTGCTACCAAACTCATCCCCAGAAGCCCCTGGTCCCTGTGAGTGGCCCTTGGCACCGTGGAGGTGGTCAGCATGGTGAGGGATACCCGGATGTGGCCTCTGGGAGGCTGAGGACATGAGCCGTGCACACAGTCATCCCTGTGTGCTTACGGTCATCAATGATGGCGTCATTATTGCTTTAATTGGCCACCCATTTCTCGGGAAACTTTTTTCCTCCAGAAGCAGAAATACTCTCAGAGAGTGTTCCCTAGTCCTCAGCCCCCCAGTGCTGCAGATGCCAGCAGGGCGTGGGTGCTGAGACCCCATGTTCATCCACTGGGGCGTCCCTCACCTAGGCTCTCTCCTCCACACCAAGCACAGAGTGAGCGTCTATGAATGCACAAAGGAAATCCAGACTTCTCTGTGGCCTCTATGATCTGGGCCTGCCTCCCGCCCTCCCCAGGCCAAGGATACCTGACCTCTGATCTCGTCTTGCATCAGCTTCTCCTGGCTGCCCGCATCCCAGCCATATCTGCTTCCTTGTTCTTGCCTGAACACGTCTGCTCCTTCCAACCTCAGGGTCTTTGCATCAACTGTTCCCTGTGCCCAGATGCCCACCCTCCAGGTCCACAACTGTCATTCAAGCCTCAGTTCAAATAGCATCTCCTCAGGGACTCCTCCCTGGCCAGCGCATCCAACTTCTCCCCCATGCCACATGCAAGCTGCCTCCCTGTCAATGCCTCTTGTTTTCTCATCCTTCTGCAAGCCTCCTCTCTGGCTTTGCCCTTCTGGTTGACTGGCTTACTGTTGCCTCTTCTGTTTGAATCTTCGCTCCCTGAGTGCAGAGACCTTGGTGGGTTTGCTGCCCGGTTCCCAGTATCCCTTGTAGGTATTGGCAGCAAGAACTGGATTTCTGAGCTGCTTGGGCATCCTGGGGAACTGCAGAGTGGACTGGGCCTGGGCTCCAGAGACTCAGGCGGTGGACAGTGTCCTGTTATACTGACAGTTAGCTCCATGACCTCAGACTTCTCTGGGCCATGGTCTCTTCATTTGTCCAATGAAGAAGAAGCTTCCTTGCCAACATGCTTTCCTGCCCTATGGGAGGAGACCCTGAATAAGACCCTACTACATGCCAGACACATCCTAGATATCATCTGGTTCAGCTCAGTGCTCATAACAACTGTGTGAGCTAGGCATTAGCCCATTCTGCAGTCTGGGGACCACACGCTAAAGTCCCCTCTACTGGGGAGCCCACTGGGACACCCCAGTCTCAGCTGATCCAGGCTCCTGCAGCCCCATACAGTCCCACAGCTCTCGGCCTCCCAACTCTGTGGACTCTCATCCACCGCATGTTACCTGCAGGTGATGGGAGCAGAGAGCAGCTTGGGAGTAAAGATGCCTCTCCGAATCTCCCATGTGCTTCCAGAGGCCACGGGGAGTTAATACAATTGATAAATGTTCCAGAGCCCTCCTCTGTGCTGGACACTATGCTGGGTGCAGGGGACACAGATGGATTGACACAAGCCCTGTCCTTAGGAAGCTCCAGGACTGGGGCAGGGGACAGTACAATAGTGCTGAGGGCAGAGGCTGTTTGCAATGGGAACTCTCCTGGCCATGGCTCAGAGCCAGCGTGGGGTCCAGGAAGGCCTCCTGGAGGAGGTGCCAGTGGAATAGGGAGCTGAGCAGCCTTTGGAGGTCTCTGGAAGCACCTGGTCCTGTCTTTCCTTTCCCCGGGAGTTGACAGCGCCCGTAATGATACAAACGATACACCTGTGAGTCCCCGAAATAGCAGCGGTGTGTACAGGGACGCCGCATCACGCTGCGAAATTGCTGCCACCTCGGCTGCGTTTGCAAAAATACCTTCTGCCACACAAAGGTGAAAATGGCAGAGGCAAGAACCAGGCTTCTGAAAGGAAAAATATTTAAACACCTTCCGCAGGGATCTGTAAACTCTCGGCACAGGCACAACTAATGCTCCATGTGACTGGGCTAAAGTTAGCTCCCGCCGGGAGGGAGCTGGCGATGGAGTAGCGTCTCCACCGCGAGCATGTGGCGGCTGGCACCGCACCCCGGCTGGCGGGCAGTTGGGTAGAGAGAGGAGGGCAGCATGCCCTCTACGCTCGGGAAGAGAATCAACATTGACTGAGCGCCCACTGGGCCCCGGGCCTCTGCCAGAGCCATGCAGTGTGTCGCTTCATCCGGTGGGACCAGCTCTGGCCCCCTTGTTTTACCAACAGGGAAAGAGGCACAGATAGGGTCCCTCGCCTGCCCAAGATCACACAGGAAGTAAACGACATCATCAAGATTTGGAACCAGTGTTCCCATGACGGGGAAACTACATTAGCCACAACCTGCGTGGGCTTCGAGGCTCCATCTGGGGAAAGGTGATGGGTCCAGGAAAGAAGACCTGGTCGTGCTTGTGTGTGAGCTTTAGCGACAGGGAGTGGTGTGGAGAGAGTCATCAGCCCGGGTTCAAATCCTCACTTTACCCCTGAAAGTGCTGGACACTTTACAGTGTGATTGTGCAGCCACCTCCACAGCTCCCGGCTCCTCTCCAAGTCCAAGGCCAGCAGGCTTGACCGGGCTGCTTTCCTCGGTCTCCCGGTGAGTGAGTTCTTGCATCCAAGTACTGACCAGGCCCGACCCTACTTAGCTTCTGTGATCAGATGAGATTGGGTGCACTCAGGGTGGGATGACCGCAGACTCAGTTAGTGAGTTCTCGGTACATTGTCGTCTTTGCTTTTAAAAGCAGACTTTGACTTCTTTTATTTTTATACTTATTCTTAAGAAGATAGAAGAGCTGGGTCCAACAAATGTCCCTTTTCTATGAATGTGCAATTATTTGGGGCACTGGGTGGTGGGAGAGGTGATGGAAAGAAAGGTGACCGATGTCATTTCCTGGCCACCAGCATCCCTACAGTCCCCATATCCATTTCGTTAATGAAGGCACCAAATGCCCAACAGCCTCTGCTCTGTGCCAAGCTCAGGGGCACCCAGAAGTGGGGACTAGGGGCAGGGATGCCTTCCCCCTGCCCAAGAGACCCAGCTCCTCAGCCCAGCCCTGGGTCACAGCGGCAGCTGGTGGGCAGGGGCATACTGCCCTCCCACCCCCTCTGCTTGGTTTAGAACAGGGTGTCCCTGGGGTATCAACCTTGCCTCTTCTGCCTTGGTTAATGAGACCCTCATGACGGACACAGGATTCAAACCCGCTGCAGCCCCTCTCTGGAGCTGTCGGCCAGAGAAGCCTCTGCAGATCGTCCAATTGATCCTGGCAGCAACCTGGGCTCCGTGGGGAATGCAATGCAGCTATTTATGGATCCGGCGTGGAGATGGGCAGTGGTTCAGGCCGCATTAAGAAGACTGAAATACACTAATCAGATTTCCTCTAATAAAGCAAGGGCGAGTGTATGCACGAAGCATTGAGGGGCGGCCTTGGCTTTCTCAGAGAGTGGTTTGGGGGGAAGGTGGGCTTCGCCTGGCTCTTCCTTCATTTTCTATGTGACCTTGAGTCTAATAATGATTTGCTCATCTCCCACTGAAATAAAGTTCCTGTGCTTAAAAGGCCCTTAACTCCAGGGACAGATCAGATCTGCTCCGTGGGCCTTGCCCACATGGCTGCAAGGAGACATCACCATACATAGAGAAGTTTGGAGCTTAGAAATCCCCAGTAGAACCCACTGGGACTTGGCATCTAAGGGAGGGACCCCAGCGAGTTTGGGTTCACGTCCCCATGTCACCTGCCTACATCTAGAGCAACTGGAGGTTTAACAACTCAAAGGTCACAATGCCTCAGCCAAGCCTGGCCTCAGTTTTCCTCTTCTATCACTGGCTCTGCCTCTTGTATCTCAGAAGCTCTGAGCCATTTTCTGGCCTTCCTTTCCTCTGGTGCTGGCATCATTAGTAACCAAACCTCAGGGACTCATCTCAGTTAATTAGGTGACCCGGCTCGGTGACTCAGTCTGTAATTCCAGCACTTTGGGAGGCCAAGGTGAGTGGATCACCTGAGCCTGTGGGTTCGAGAACAGTCCAGGCAACTTGGTGAGACCTTGTCTCTACAATAAATCAAAAAATTAGCCGGGCATGGTAGTGCATGCCTGTAGTTCTGGCTACT
>CAUYQG010004907.1:0-10352 GCA_963574415.1 Tarsius wallacei
ATATTTGTACATCTAATCCTTAACTGTACCCCACAATATGATAATAAAAAATACTGAAAAAAAAAAAAAAACAAAAAAAACAATTGAGGTCATGCCTTAAATTATTTAAGTAATGATCATTCTATTAAAAAGAGAAGATTATCTCAATTACAAGCCTAAATTAATTCAAATATTGAGAGTGTTATTTAACTCTTCATGTTTCCTTCTTAAGGTTTGTGAGTAGATTCTCATCTTAAATTAGAATTACTCACTGTGGACCAAGCAGGGTGGTAGAAGATGTTAGAAAGAAAGTTTCCTTGAAAATATATAGGGGTTTCATGTCATTTCGGTATGTGCCCATTTGAAGACATTAGCACACACAATCTTTTTAAAAAGAGTTTCTGGGCTATTTTGCTGGGTTGCCTAGCAACCTGAAATCCAAGGCATTTAAGGGTAGTCTTCCCTTGGTGAAATGTCAGCCTCCTTATGAATGATAAGCCCTAAGCAGTGCCCTTCAAATTAGGAATAATTTTTACCCAGCATGTGAGAAAACTTCTGTAGAAACAGACTTAACTCAAGTGAGAATTCAGAGACAAAAGTTACAAGTTGATACTACATACCAGGACTTCTGTAGACCACCAAAGTATCATCATAATTAATCAGAAAATGGATATTTATAGTTGAAGTTTTTGTAAGTTTAGAAATATCTATGTTGAAGAAATTTTTCTAAAATCTACATTGTAGAATGTGAATCTTACTGGCACAAAAGCCAAGGTTTTCAAACCATAACCTAAGTAGACTTCTTTTTCCTTTTTCTACCTTAGCACTGTTATTATCTCTTACAGGCACAAGGGGTACTTTCATGGTTTCTACATATCCAATTCATTACCAATTCTGCTCATGTGCCCTCTACTTCTCCCTACCTTGATCAGCAGTGCTCCAATTTGTTCAAGAAGAGCTCTTCTGTGGACTTCCATAATAGCCTTCTGACTGGTTTGCTTGTATCTAATCTTTCTTCCACTAGACTACAGAGATAGATAGATAGATAGATAGATAGATAGATAGATAGAGATATAAATGTATATATGTACATATAGATATAGATATAGACACAGATATAGATATAGATGATGCTTCCCCTGTCATTTTCATGCAACCAGAAGGCATGGAGTGTCTTCTATGATTGACCAAAAGACAGAGTCATCTGAAAAAATTATCCATAATATACATTCCTGGTTCCCACAATTATTTAATGAATCTGAGTTTCTGAAGGAGAAAGACACATTTCTCCCCAACCCCAAGTTTGCAAAGCATTGCTAAGGGCCAGAAAGTTTTGCAAACCACTGGTATAGACCAACTCTTCTGGTTTGTATTATATATATATTTCCATTTTTATTTTAGATTCAGGGGTACACATGCAAGTTTGTTACCTGAACATATTGTGTAGCTGTGGGGATTGGGTCTCAAGTGGCCCATTCCCCAGATAACGAATATTGTACCCAATAGCTAATTTCTGAACCCTAATTTCCCTCCCTGCCTCCCCCATTATTGGTGTCCCCAGTATCTATTATTTTTGTGCACATATTTCAAAATTGCAACTAAATTACTCCACTTCTCCATCTCCATGAACTTAAAGCCCTTCAAATATTTTTCATTACTTTTAGAATAAAAATAAACTGCGGAATGTCATCTTTCACGAAGCTTCCCCTCGTTTCTCCAGCTCTGGACAGTTCCCTCTTTCAGGTCTTTTCTCTCAGCCCAGAGTGCATTTAAAAGAACACATGCTAATCATTTCACCGAATGTACTCCATCTGTAATTTTACATTGATTTACGTGACAACTTTGTTAGCACCATTCTCTTTCACTATCCCAAGCTCTGTAAGCTTTTAACCATCCTTGACTCTCCAATTCCTAGCATGTAGCCTCACACTTAGTAGGTACTCAATAAATTTTTTTGACAATAGAAAATAAGGAATATAGTATATTCTTTGTCTTTTTTATCTTTTAAAGTGTAATATGAGGTCAACATTATAATCTACACTCTCTTAAACATATCCTCTGAATAATTTTCTTTCAATAGTCTAAGCTCAATGTATTTCCTTTTAATAAAAGGAATTGCAAAGAAATTAGAGTTTTAGACTGCCTAATGTGCTTCTAGCTCAGAAAAAATATGAAAACACATATAGCATCAATATTTAAAATAATATAATTTTTAAAGTGTTTTCTCCCCATCTCCCATAATACAAGTATATGTAACAATATAACTCCTTAGTGAAATACCAAACACACTTGAAAAGAAATTTTCCATTTCAAAATTGCCCGTGTAGCTGAGATGTCCACATTACTCCATTTTATTAACAAATAGCAGAAATAGACCTGACTTATTTTTTTAATACACAGTATATAGGGATGTGATATTAAATAATCATTTTAACTCATGGAATTTTTAGAGAATTTTTTTTGAAAATCAATGATCCAAAGTCAAACTTAATCAGTGGTGTAGGAGGGATCACTAATTAAATTTCTAAAATTACCTTCTCTATATTTAGAAACTCTCCTCTGAATTAAAGTTAGGTGACATTACGTAAAATGAGGCAACTGAAGTGCTAAGCCAAAGACCCAAATTAGCAGCAGGCTTTACTGGTATTTGGAACTTGTAAATTAAAAAATCACAAACATAAATTGCATCTTTGTAATATATAAATTAATAATATAGTGATGACTTCATCCTCATGCTTAATCATTCCATAATAAAATCATTTTATGATTAATTCGGTTATCTCAAGTTAAGAGCTATTGGGTTTTCTCATAAATCAAAATTATTTTTACAAGGTGTCAGTTTAAGATGTAATTATCTTAGGAGCTATATTTTAGCACTTATTTTGCAACTACAAGAAAATAAAATAACTGTCCACAAAGTTGCCAAGTATAGCACTTGTTTAGAATTGATGCATTGATTGATTAATTAATTAAAGACTATCATCGAATTTGCAAGTTCACAATTCCTTCATGTTTAAAGATCTCTTCTTTGGTGATTAGTATCACATTTTGTGACTTTTTGAGCAACTGAGTTTATATGGCACGTCAGTCAGCTTGGGCTGCCATAACAAAATACCATAAACTAAGTGGTTTAAACAACAGACATTTATTTTCTCACAGTTCCAAAGTCTGGAAGTCTGAAATCAGGATGCCAGAATGGTTAGGTTCTGGTGAGGGCCCACTTCTTGGTTTGCAGATTGCTACCTTTTCACTGTGTACTCACATGGTCTTTCTACAATACATATGTTTGAAGAGGGGGATATCTCTTTCTTCCTCCTTTTATAAGGCCAATGATCCTATAGGATTAAGATCCCACCCTTATGACCTCATTTACCCCTACTTTCCTCCTAAAAGCACATCTCCAAATGCAGTACCATTGGGGGTTAAGGCTTTAAGATATCGAGTTTGAAGATACATAAGTTAGTCTACAAATAATATTTACAAACTTATGACAAGTCTTCTACATTCCACATGTTTGTGTGATAAAAAGATTTTCTACATAGCTAATGGACTGCTTGCTTAGAGCAATATTCCATACAAAGAAAAGACATTAAAAATGAAATACCTTTCTCTGAAATCAGTCCGTAAAGGGATTTTACCTGTACTTTCAATATGATGCACTGAATCATTTTTCGCCATTTTTACAGGTTAACACAATCGCTGAAGATATGATTCATACAGGACTAGTTTCCTGTCTTGCTGTGTTCCTGTAAAGATCTGACTCAAGTGTGAGGGTTCAATTTAAAACACCCTCCTTTCTTAGATCAGAATTGAAAAGAAGGGATGGTAGTGGCGGCAGTTTTTTCTTAAGCACAAATGAGTTTTATGAAATAAGTCATACCTTCTCTGAAGACAGCTGAATATAAGTTTGCCTTAGCTAGGAGCGTATAAAGATAGCTGCAGATTGTCAGTTCATAAAGTAATGATAGGGGAAGAAGCCTATAGAATTCAAAGTCTGTGTTCCTGTATTCTGTTGGCTTCTTCTGTGGTTGGGTAACCAGTATTTTCCATTATTTTAACTTGCCATGCTTGAATGTCAAACAGACTTGATTTTAGTTTTTCTAGAGTATATAATGGCAATACTTGATTGGAAAATATGAAATTAGAATCCTCAAAAAGTGATTTGTTAGTTATCTCAATAAAGGATGTGCCCTCAATTTCTAAGCTTATCCATTCCCAGATTTTTCTCATGAGTTTTATATCACAACTCAGAGAAATATGAGCTAACATACTACCATATTCTAAGCCTGTTCTTCTAGCACAGCCTAAAATGTAGTTTATATATGAGAGCCCTTTAGTTGATGCTGGGTGGACTATACGTTTTTGCATAAAACATGGACACTTGTTGCTTTATTTAGACATGATCTGGATTCCATATTCTTTGTGATGTTCTAGACCATGCTACTGGAGATGCTAAATGTTTTTGTCACCCAAATCTTCTTGTAGAAACTCTCTGTCTGGATCTCTGGAAGCCCTCAGATGATCCCTCCTAGCTATAGAGAATCTAAACAGAGAGAATATGAATTTGTTAACTGGGGAACTTTTCCTCTACTCATAATTGACCATATTCAAGGACAGTAGGAAAACCCCTTCATAGAGAAATAAAAGCTTGGAGGATATATACGGTAATTCTGAGAGAAAGAAAGAAATTTCCACTAGTGAGTTTCCAGATCCCTGACCCAGTCCTTGTGGCATTCAGCTTCTTTCATTTCTTAGCCATAAATGAATGTGTGATTGTCTATTGCATACCTACAAGAACATCTATTTTTAATTTCAACTTATTTTTGTGTGTTTCTGTTTTTTGACTTCAAACATGTCTAACTAGGAAAGCTGTCTCTTCTGCCCTTCAGATTCTTCATTTCTTCTTCACAAAGAGTAGAGTTTTTAGTATACTTTGGTTGGACTTGATTTTAGTTTTTCTAAAATATATAATGATAATATTTGGTTGGAAAATATAAAATTAGAATCCTCAAAAAGTGATTTGTTAGTTATCTCAATAAAGGATGTGCCCTCAATTTCTAATCTTATCCATTCCCAGATCTTTCTCATGATTTTTACATCACAATTCAGAGAAACATGGGCTAACAGAAAGCTGATACAGTCATTCTACCCTTCAGAACTAGGAGATCCTGTTTGTGGGAGACTTCTTATGTCTATTCTTGGCATTGAGGAGTCTGGCTGTGGTCTTTCTCCAGAATCAAGATGTAGCATCAAAGGCCCATTTTAGGCTTTGGATGGTTGATCAGCCAGCTTATGTCTGTTTTAACCATGGAGTAAGTTGCTCTGTGAGAACTGGGAAACATCTTAACAAGAGTAGGTATGACCTCTTAAGCAGAACTGAAAGTTATTTTTGTTACTTCCCAAATGCTGCACTAAATAACTGACCAGATTAGTACCATAAATGAACCATTAAGATTTTTACCGTCATCATATCTTCCATATTTGTTATTGATGCCAATCAGCAGTGATTATATTAACTGCATTATATCATTAGTATTTAAGGCACTTCATTTATGGGACTAGAATTTCTGTACTTTGCTGAATTTATGTGTGTAATTTAACTCTAGATTACTACATGCTTTTTTTAATCTTCAAAGATGCTTATTCCCTAAACATCATTCCTCAAATATCTATTATCCCCACTGCCTACTCATTCTGCTTTTGCTGTCAGAACATGGAATACTGATGAAAGCAAATGCACAAGAGTGTGACAATTACAGATTCATTCTTTTGAGTTTCTTCGTGATTATTCCTGTCATCACGTCAACCCTTTTATTCACCTCTCAAATGTCACCAAGCTACTCTGGTTATCCTGATTATCACTCTTTTCTCCTTAAAACATCCAACCATTCTTTAATTTTCTCTCCCTCATTTTTAGTGAAAACATTGCCTCTTAATTATGCTGCAAACTGAATTTTGATGAAAGCTCTTTCATATGACCTCATCTTCATCCACCTATGTTTCTGTTCAGACTCTTTGGAGAAGAATTTATGAAGCTATGAGCTTCTTGAAGGTAGTCATCATGACTTATTCACTGTTGTTTCTCTGATGTCTAACTGATTTTCTTTAATGTAAAGGTTGTTTCCAAACTTACTCAAGTATATACATTCATTAAAACATTAATTAAAAAAAAAACAACTTCCTTGACCCTGCTACTTCTTCTAACTACCTTTTAGTCTTTTCATTTACATGAAAATCTTGAAAGAGACTTCATTTGCTTCTATTTTATATCTACTTACTCCATTTCAACTATGTGAGATCAAATTTCCCTTTCTTTCAACCCCGTGAACTTCTGAAAGTGCTATCAAAATATTACCAGTGACCTTTTTGCCCCTATAGCCAGTAACTGTCCCTTAGCTCTTATGTTTCTTGGGTACACTTAGATTTTTGAAAACACCTTCTTCCTATGACTTTCTTCTGCTTCGGTGAGTTGTGCTGACTCTCCCATGCCCCTGCTTGTGGCTTCTGTATGTCTTTGATGACTTCTTTTTCTTCTCCAAGCTGTTGGATGGGAGAACACTCAAGCTTCCATCCAAGCCTTTGGGATCAATTCTGATCTTTATGAAGATTACTCCCCAACGACATCTTTAGCCCTAGTTTCCTGCACGCATTCGTCTAGTGTCTACTCTCAACTCTCAATATTATAGGTTGAATAAAATTGTGGATGTATATTAAGTTCAGTGCATTCCACGTTAATTCAGAATTTTGCTCCCCAAATCACCTTTTCTTTCCAGATAAAACCATGTGCAGTATCTAGGTCCCTGAACATAAATTATAGAATTGCCTTTCACTCTTCTGTCTGACATCCACAGCATCTGATATGTCACTGTGTCTTTTGATTCTTTTCTTTTTTATTTTAATACCTTTGGGAGATACAGTTTTGGGTTTGGGCTTTAAGAGTATCTACCACCCCCACTTGTGCACATTGTACCCAATAGGTAATTTTTTCATCTCTCCACACCTGGCTCCCACTTCTGAGTCTCAGTGTCCATTATGCCATTCTCTGTGTGTCACATATACTTAGTTTAGCCTCCATTTATAAGTGAGAACATGCAGCATTTTGTTTTTCTGCTCCTGAGTGAGTTCGCTTAGGATGATGATCTCCAATTCCATCCAAGTTACTACAAGACATTATTTCATCCTTTTTTAAAAAAATCTCTGGGATTCTTTTTTTTCTTGTCATTGTTCACTAAAGTGAAGAGCCCAGGCTTTCAACACTCCAACCTAGATACTCTCATGCTGATTTTCCTGTCTATTCTACTGCATTCCTTTCATTGGCTCATCACCATACCACAACATTCAAAGAAGCTTTCTAACTGTCACTCCCATGATTGATTTGCCTACAACATCAAGCTCATACTTTCCAGTTGAGGTTAATATTCTGATGAACTTTGCTCAGTTTATCTTTCTAATATTTTCTTTTAAAACATGACCTAACCTCTCCTCCAGAGAAATTTGTGTTCTCACACCTTCTACCTAAACCTTTCAGATGTACATCAAATAGGTTTTGCGCATTTTTCATTTTTATGTAATCCTACATTTCCTGCACAATAGTATGCATCTCATTAAATTTAAACTTTCTATTTACTCATCAGTCTTGCCAGACTCGTAGGATAAAGACTTTTTATTATATTTCCTGTGATATATTCAGTGCTCAGCACTATGTCTGCCATGTATCAAGTACCCAGTATATGCTGAGAAATAAATATCTTAGCTTTGATTCATCTACAAGATTTAGTAAACTGAGTGGCACATACTATGATCTCCACTCATCCTGGCTATTTAATTAATATATGGCATTCCTTTCTTAATCATAGTGGAAGCTATCTGTTATAGGCACAACTTTATGAGGTAGACTTATACTGAAAACAGTATCATTTCAATTTGCTTTTCATTTCTTTTAAAAGTTTTAAAAATATTATGTCTGTATAACCAAATTACCAAAATAAGTTTAGGAATGTCTAATTTGTTAAGAGTTTACCTTGTATTATGGAATTTTTTTTTCTTTGTAAAGATTTTTTTAAATTTAACTTTTATTATAAAGATGGGATACATTTCAGGGTTAGGTATATAAACATTGATCATGCAGGTACCCTTGTTATTATGGAAACTTTAAGAGAGACAAAAATATTAACGTATACATTAATGCTACATCCCTGTTTTTATGAAATTATGAAATAATTTTGTCTGCCTATATCTTATATCATTTTATGTTAGTTGAGCTAACATACCATAGCTTATGTATATCATTAATTTGTGATTTTGTGCTCTGATACCAGTGAGGATTTTGTTCAATATTTTCAATTTAAACAAAGCAATTTATTGCCTGTAAATTTAAACAAAGAGATTTATTCTACAACCACTGTTGTTGTTGTTATTATTGTTATTATTAATTATTCAACCTCTGAATACTTTTGAGTAGGTTATTGGGTTTAAACATATTCTTGTGATAAATAATTTGTGTCCTTCAAATATATATTTTCAATTTACAATAGTTGAATTAAAGATGGGAAGACAAACCCCCAACATTCCTGTATTGAAATCATAGGCCAGAGAATTCTTGCTTAGATATTAATGCATTCATGAGTATAATGATAAGAAAAGCAAAGAAAATTTATAAAATCTTTGACTTAATCAGATATAAGCTTAAAAATAGATTTCTTGTTCTGTGTAATTTCAAATTACTAAGAACAATCAATAAACTTCTTAAGGTTAGGAAAAAATGATTATGTTTGTATAACATAGAATCTTGGTTATTAAGCTAAATTATAAGCATTATATAGTTCTTGGTAAACCAAGAGGCAAAAGATTCTGTTATGGCTGTTTTCTTGGGGGCTGAAGAGAGAAAGATCCAGAATCTTTAAGCATAATCTTAAGACCTTATTTTTTCTCCCCAAATTACTTAACCTTTAGTTTTGTTGGATTTGGGGTGCTTGGCAATTTTTCTCCTCAGAGGTTATTTAAGCCTAACTACTTTTATGTATAGAAGTGTGAGAAAATGTGACTTATGCATCAACCATAGGTTAAAATAACAGAAGAAATAATACCTCGCAGCATTCTGAATGGAAATCTGGTACTGAGTGTCTCTTTTCTGCCCGAGGCCTTCCCCTCTGTCACCTGCCACCCACTTCTGACCTATGAGTCACTGACTATTCCAACTTCATTTAAAATCTTTATTAAATTAGTTTGAATCCTAAGCCTCTGTATTGAGAAAAACTGCATTGGATTTTATACTTTTAAAATGAGGAATTGTAGCGAAAATTGCAGAATCACTGTCATGTTTGTTTATTTGGAGATCTTGGCCTATCTATCTATCTATGCATATTTTATGTGTGTGTTTGTGTGTGTGTGTATATATGTGTGTGTGCATGTATATATATGTGTGTGTGTGTGTGTGTGTGTGTGTGTGTGTGTGTGTGTATATATAACTGAATTGACAGCCAGCTTCCTTTTTCTTTTATTTTACCATGGCATACTCTATTACCTCTTTGATAAGTAATAATAACACAGTGATTGACATTTATTGACTATTGTGTGCAAAGTGCTGGGCTAACTGTTTTGTCATGCACTTTAACTAATGAAATCTCTTTCATTCAGTGGTAAGCTTATTATAGAGATGGCCTGTGTGCATCTTGTTTGTTACTGGATAATACCTATGGTATAATGTGCACTCAGTAGGTATCAGTTGAATGAAAAAATGAATCCCACCATACCCTTATGAAATAGACATAATTGTCTTAATTATGTAAGTGAGAAAAATGAGACTTAGGGAGTTTCTCATTTGGAAGAGAATTTCTAAACTCACCCTTACTCCAAAGTCCATAGGTTTAATGGCATTATAATTTGAGAGAAATATTCACCAGAGGCAAACTTTTTTAGACAGAATTTTCAACTTAACATATTAATTTCTTTGTAGAAAAAGATCCTACTAGTAATGCATAATTTTAATTATCTTATGAAACAATAAGCTACTATTTTTTAAAAAATAAAAGCATCTAGACTGTTTCACAATTGTTCCAGATAAACTCTATGCTAATAAATGGTTTAAAAGCCTGTGTTTTCTTGGTTTTTTTTTGTTGTTGTTGTTGGAGTCTCACTCTGTCGCCCAGACTGGAGTGCAGTGGCCGCTCCCGGCCACCGCAGCCTTGACCTGCTGGGCTCCGGCGACCCTTCCGCCTCAGCCTTCCAAGTAGCTGGAACTACAGGCGCACGCTACCACGCCCGGCTAATTTTTTGATTTTATTGTAGAGATGAGGTCTTGCTTGCCCAGGCGGGTCTCGAACCCGCGGGCTCAGGCAATCCACTCACCTCAGCCTCCCAAAGGTGCGGGATTA
>CAUYQG010004908.1:0-12269 GCA_963574415.1 Tarsius wallacei
ACCTAAGGCTTAGAGATAGTCTTTTTTTTTTTTTTTTTTTTTTTTTTGGTGTCTAACTCACTTACCCAGGCTGGGGGGCACCGGCACAATCCCAGCCAGAGCCCCCGTGACCGGCTGGGCCCCGGGGTTCCTTCCCCCACAACCTTCCAAGTAGCTGGAACTACAAGCATGTGCCACCATGCCTGGCTAATTTTTTGATTTATTGTAGAGATGAGGTCTCGCCAAGTTGCCCTGACTGGTCTTGAACCTGCGGGCTCAGGCAATCCTCTCACCTTGGCCTCCCAAAATGCTGGGATTATAGGCGTGAGCCACCGTGCTTGGCAATTTTTTGATTTATTGTGGAGATGAGGTCTTGCCAAGTTGCCCTGACTGGTCTTGAACCCGTGGACTCAGGCAACCCTCTCTCCTCGGCCTCCCAAAGTGCTGGGATTATAGGCTTGAGCCACCACGCCTGCCCTTGTCCCCAGTCTTCTGATAGCTTATTAAAAATAGATGGATGGCTGGGTGCGGTGGCTCAAGCCTGTAATCCCAGCACTTTGGGAGGCCAAGACGAGAGGATTGCCTAAACTCAGGGGTTCAAGACCAGCCTGTGCAACTTGGTGAGGACTCATCTCTACAATAAATCAAAAAATTAGCCAGGCATGGTGGTGTGCACCTGTGGTTCCAGCTACTTGGAAGGCTGAGGTAGAAGTATTGCCTGAGCCCAGCAGGTTGAGGCTGCGGTGGCCGTGAGCATGCCACTGCACTTCAACCTGGGTGACAGAGTGAGACTCTGACTCAAAAAAAAAAAAAAAGATGAGGTCTTGCTATATTGGCCAAACTGGTCTCAAACTCTTGGCCTCAAATGATCCTCCCACATCAGCCTCAAAAAAGCACTGGGATGGCCAGGCATGATAGCTCAAGCCTGTAATCCCAGCACTTTGGGAGACCAAGGCTAGAGGCTTGCCTGAGCCCAGGGGTTCAAAACCAGCCTAGGCAACTTGGAGCGATCTCATCTCTACAATAAATAAATAAATAAGCCAGGCTTGGTAGGATGTGTCTGTATTTCCAGCTAATTGGAAGGCTGAAGTGGAAGGATCACGTGAGTCCAGCAGGTCGAGGCTGCAGTGGCTGTGAGAGAACCATTGCCCTCCAGCCTAAGCAACAGAGTGAGACTCCAACTCCAAAAAAAAAAAGCACTGGGAGTACAGATATGAGCCACTGCATCTATCCTGCAAAGGGTAACTCTTATACATTGTTGGTGGGAATGTAAATTAGCACAGCCATTATGGAAAGCAGTATGGAGGTTCCTCAAAGGACTAAAAATAGAACAACCTCATGATCCAGCAGTTCCACTACAGGGTGCATATCCAAAATAATTGGGATCAGAAGAGATATCTGCACTCCCATGTTTACTGCAGCATTATTCACAGTAGCTAAGATATGGAATCAACCTATAAGTGCCATCAACAGGTGACTGGGTAAAGAAAATGTGGTTTATATCCACAGTGGAATACTATTTAGCCATAAAAAAAGAATGAAATTCTGTCATTTGCGGCAACATGAATGAGCCTGGAGGACATTATGTGAGGTATGGTAAGCTAAGCACAGAAAGATAGATACCACATGTTCTCACTCATACGTGGAAGCTAAAAAAGTTGAGTTCGTAGACAGGGTAGAATGGTGGTCACTAGAGGGAGGAGCAGGGGAGAGGGGAGGTAGCCGAAGGTTGGTTAATGGTTACAAAATTACAAAATAGGAAGAATAAGTTCTAGTGTTCTATAACACTGTAGGGTGACTATAATTAATAACTATTTATTGTATATTTTCAAATGGCTAGGAAAACAGATTCTGTTGTTCCCCACACAAAGAAGTGATACATGCTTGAGGTGATAGATAAGCTAATAACTTTGATTTGATCATTATACATTGTATACATATATCAAAATATAGCATTCTACCTCCTAAATATGTACAAGTGTTATGTCAATAAAAAAACAATAATAAGGATGGGCATGATGGCTTACACCTGTAATCCTTCCCATTTTAGGAAGCGAAGCCCAGGTGAGAGGATTTCTTGAGGCCAAGAATTCAAGACCAGCCTGGGCAACATAGTGAGGCCCAGGCTCTACACAAACTAAAAATAGAAAAATAAAATAATAATAATGATAAAAGCAAAAAAATAAACAAGATGCCTGGGTCCCTCCTCTAGGGATTCTGATTCAGCAAGCCCTGGATGAAGCCTGTAAGTATGCATTTCTAACAAGTCCTAAGGAGACACTGCTATACTAGGGGCCACACCTTGAGAAGCACTGGTCTGGGCTTCCCAAGAAGGGAGAGGGACTTCATATACACAGTGCCTACCTCGCTCTCTCTACCTTACCTTACTCTCTAAAATTTATTTTGCAAATTAGCCGGGCGGGGTAGCGCACGCCTGTAGTTCCAGCTACTTGGAAGGCTGAGCTGGAAGGATCGCCGGAGCCCAGCGGGTCGAGGCTGCGGTGGCCGGGAGCGGCCACTGCACTCCAGTCTGGGCGACAGAGTGAGACTCCAACTCAAAAAAATAAAATAAAATAAAAAAATAAAATAAAACTTATTTTGCACTTATTGATTGTACCATATGATAGTGTTTTAATATATAGTTTATCTTTGTTCATGAATTCTAGACTCATAAGCTATGTTACAAAGTCCTTAGGTTCATGGAGCATGGTTTTCTGTCTCATTTAATAATGATTATTGATTGGCTGATTATTGATTAAATGTTAAGAGAGATGGTTAGGGTCTTGTTATGGATCTTCCATATATCAATCCGGGCTTCAGATGTGATGTACATGGCTAAGAGTCAAGTTTTGGAGTCAGGTACATCTAGGTTCAAATTCTGGGTCACCTAGCACTAGCCCAGCGCCTTCCAGCAAGTCATTTAACCTAGGAGACATCCTGGATTCCCCTTTTTCTCCTTATCCCCCTCATCCAATCCATCATTAATTTGGTTGATCTTTAGCCAGGCACGGTGGCTCATGCCTACGATCCCAGCACTTTGGGAGGCTGAGGTGAGAGGATTGCCAAGCCTATGGGTTCAAGACCAGCCTGGGCAACATAGCGAGACCTCGTCTCTACAATAAATAAAAAAAATTAGTGGGGCATGGTGGCGCATGCTTGTAGTTCCAGCTACTTGAAGACTGAGACAGAAGGATCACCTGAGCCCAGCAGGTCAAGGCTGAGGTGGCCATGAGTGTGCCACTGCACTCCAGCCTGGGTAACAGAGTGAGCCTCCAACTCAAAAAAAATAAAAAAATATGGTTGGCTCTAAAATATACTCTCAAATCATCCACATGGCTCACTCATTGCCTCCTCAGAGAGGACTTCCCTGGAAACCCTGCCAGAAGTAGCTCCTGCCTGGCCCTCCCTTTGATGTCTCCCTCACAGCATTTAGCACGATCAATCATTACCTAATTTATTTACTTACTTATTTATTCCCATGTCCTCAACCACTAGAATGTAAGTCCCACTACAGCAAGGATATTATATGTCTTGATCACTTACAGCTCCCCAGAGTCATCTAGAATAAGGCC
Organism: Tarsius wallacei; assembly: GCA_963574415.1. Lineage (NCBI taxonomy): Eukaryota > Metazoa > Chordata > Mammalia > Primates > Tarsiidae > Tarsius > Tarsius wallacei. Next base: position 3,552 of record CAUYQG010004908.1, read on the forward strand.
TGGCAGATAATTGGCTCTCAAAATACTTGTTGAATACATGACGGAATAAATAGGCAAGTGCATGAATTAATTTCTTTAAACTTTGATTTCATCATCTGTAAGATGAAAATCACAATAATAGTGCCTACCTCAAGGGGTCATTTTTGAGGATGAAATGAGGTAACACATGTATAAAACAATCATAGTGAACATTCACATAGTACTTGCCATATGCCAGAAATTGCTTTAAGCTGTATGAAATATTATCCTCATCTTACAAGTGAAGAAATGGAGGCAAAAAAGCCATGAATCAGGCCTGTGTAGTCAAGGTCAGAGCCCATAGCAAGTGCACAATGAATGCTAGTCATTTGAAGCCACATTCTTTGTTCATAGGTCAGGACTTGCTCAATAGCTGTTTATTCTCCAAGGTACCGCAAAACCCAGATCCTGGTTCTTATCCCTCTCTGGACTTTCCTCAGTCTTTGCCCCTTCCCTGGAGGCAGGACCAGTGACTATTTGGCCTCTTCATCTCATCTGGGCAGGAGGAGCAAGAGCCCAGAGTCTAGCACCGTGGACAGCCCCCCCCACCCCCCACCATTTGGCTTCCTCTTCTCCTAATTCTCAAGGGTTCACAATTATTTTGATTACAATTCTGGGCCAATTTTTTTTTTTTTAATTTTTATTTTTTTAATTTTTTGAGTTGGAGTCTCACTCCGTCGCCCAGACTGGAGTGCAGTGGCCGCTCCCGGCCGCCGCAGCCTCGACCCGCTGGGCTCCGGCGATCCTTCTGCCTCAGCCTTCCAAGTAGCTGGAACTACAGGCACGCACTACCACGCCCAGCTAGTTTTTGATTTATTGTAGAGATGAGGTCTTGCCAAGTTGCCCAGGCGGGTCTCGAACCCGCGGGCTCAGGCAATCCACTCACCTCAGCCTCCCAAGTTGCGGGATTACAGGCTGAGCCACCAAGCCCGGCTCTGGGCCAATATTTTATCCTACCCTTTCTTTATTTCTGTGTAACATTGTCTAGGATAAGGCATAGGGGAGGAAGTTTTCTGTTTCCACTACCCTTTTATTAATAACAGCCTTGGCAGGTGTGGAAGAAAGCTCACTGAGGGGAGAATGGAGACGCTTCCTTCTGTGTAGATTACCAGTTCTTGACCCCACAGGGACTCCAGATGACATTGCCCCTCCCACCCCCAAGTGTTGTTTATTCCCATAGTACAAACCTTACTTTTTACCACATTTGGAAAAAAACTAAGACAAGGCCCCTAAAGGCCTTGGTATCCCCGATATTTATTAAGAAGTACCCCCAAAAGAGTCCCACTGGATTAAAGTTACCCAACACAGAGCTCAGACACTGAAGCATGAAAGAAACTTTCCCATGAGACTTCAGGGGCCTGAAATTTGGAACCACAAGATTTTAGCCTAGTTGGTGGTTTAAAACAAAAATAGAGTTGAGGCAAAGGTCCCAGTTGAGTCTCTATCCAGTTTGGTTTGACAGTGACAGCTATAGGACTCGTCCACTGAATCCATGTTAGGAAACACCAGAGTCCACAGATCCCTAGATTGAGATGCCTCAACCTAATCACTAGAAAAGGACTCTAGGCTGGGCATGGTGACTCACACCTGTAATCCTAGCACTTTGGGAGGCAGAAGTGAGAGGACTGCCTGAGCCTGTGGATTCAAGACTAGCCTGGACAACATGTGAGAACTTGTCTGTACAATAAATTTAAAAAATTAGCTGGCTGGTTGTGGTAGCTCATGCTTATAATCCCAGCACTTTGGGAAGCCGAGGTGAGTGGATTTCCTGAGCTCATACGTTCGAGACCAGCCTAGGCAACTTGGTGAGACCTCATCTCTACAATAAATCAAAAATTAGCTGGGCATGGTAGTGCATGCCTGTGGTTCTAGCTACTTGGAAGGCTGGGGCAGAAGGATCACCTGAGCCCAGCAGGTGAAGGATGCAGTGACTGTCAGCAGCGTGTCACTACACTCTAGCCTGGGCGACAGAGTGAAACTCAGACTCAAAAAAAAAAAATTAAAGGACTCTAGTTGTTTTCTCTTGAGGCCATCAGTCATGCTTTGAACAATTCACAGGGTCTGAGACTCACAGGCTAATGACCTCTTAACTGTCTTCTCACCTGGGAAGAGGATACGGCTGATCATACCAGGAAAGACCATTATGAAAAGGGGCAGCACCTTCAGGTATGCAGCCATCAGAGAGCCTCCTTTGGCATGGGACAGGTTCTTGGCAGCCAGCGTCCGCTGAACTATCACCTGGAAAACAGTGAGGGTAGTTGGAAACTGAGATGGCTTTCTCTTAAGGCAAACGAGCTTCTTAGTACATGCAGTAAATAGGAACTTGGCTTGCCTGACTTCTCTTTGAGGAAACATGTCTTTCCTATTCTCAGTCCTTGTGGTCTAATTGGGCTGGCTATGCCTCCCACCCTGTGCTCTTCCTTCTCCTTTACCCAGGGGTTATGCCTGACCACCTCTCTGGCTACCATGATCAGTCAAGGAAAAGCATGTGCCCAAGGCAGTCTGATTACAGCTCTCCATGGAACTTCTTCCTTTAAAAGGTGAAGGAAAAAGGCACCCTACCCTCTACGGCCTCCTCTAGAATTGCTAACTGTGAAGGTGGTGCAGAGCTGCTGTCTACACCTCTGCCATCATCTTGGAAAAGCCTCTTTGATTCTGAAGTCATTTCAGAGGAAGGAAGTCCAGACATGGAGAGAAAGACAATTTCTTATGACGTAGTATCAGAGACAGTCTGGGTTCAAATCTTACCTCGCCACTTCCTGGCGTGTGACCTTGGACTAGCAACTTTACCTCTCTTTGTCTCAGTTTCCTCATCTATAAAATGGGTATAAGACCAGGACAGTTTTGACAATTAAATGTAGTAAAAATACTTGGAATACTTAGAATAGTATCTGACCCATAGTAATTGCTCCATAAATATTAGTTTTTACCATGGCTATTATCTACCTCTGGCCTCCCAGTCATGAGAGTTAAAAAAAAAGTCTCTTTATGCTTAAACTATTTTTCCCCAGAAACAATGAAAAGAGTCCTCATTAAATCTGCAAAAAGGCAAGGTGTAGCGGTTCATTCCTGTAACCCCAGCACTTTGGGAGGTCCAGGCAGGGGAATCATTTGAGGCCAGGAGTTTGAGACCAACCTAGATAATATAATGAGAACACTGTCTCTCAAAACAAGACAAAACAAAACAAAACAAAACAAAAAAACCCTTTAGGCCAGGCATGATGGCTCATGCCTGTAATTCCAGCATTTTGGAAGGCTGAGGCAAGAGGATCACTTGAGCCCAAGAGTTTGAGACCAGCCTGGGCAACATAGCAAGACCCTATCACTTAAAAAAAAAAAGTTGTAAAAAATCTGCAAAAAGCCCTTAATGGGCAGAGTGTTGAGAATTATGATTTGCTACAAACCCCACACTATATTCCTAATAATTTTTTTAGATTTCACTATACAAATGTGAACATCTTTGGGGGGGGAGATGTCATTTTGGGAGACATTTCATCTGCAGAAGCCATGAGACTGAAACTTGTCAGACCATTGCCAGAGGCAGCAACATGATCAGGGACGATGTAAAGTAGGCAGTGTTTGCTAATGGCCTAACTGCAGTGACAATGACAAAATGACACAATGACAAAACAATGACAAAACTGAGCATGATGGACAGGTTTCAAAGACAGGTACCGCTGGTCAGAACTCAAAAGAGCCCTGGTCACGAGCTGGCTGGCTACCCAGTTGAGAAGCCTGTTTTCTGTCACTGTCAGACCCTAAAAGGAACAGTAATTGAGTGTTTCTTGATAGGTAATATCTCAGGTGGGTGGGAGGGTAGGGAAGTGAGCCAAAAGGAATGAAAACGCAACTTCAATATGTGGGGAGGAGAGGGCCATGATGAACTCTGTGCCATCTCATGGCATCAATTGTGCATCCACTCTCTCTTCATTTGCTCCTCCAACAGTAATCACGTACAAATTTTTCCTTCATTAGGATGGGAAAGAAGGGAGAGAGCTGTCACAGTGGAGGGGCATGCTGACCTAGCAGCTGGGGCCAGGCACAGTGGCTCACACCTGCAATCCCAGCCCTTTGGGAGGCTGAGGAGGGAGGATCACTTGATTTCAGGAGTTCAAAACCAGCCTAGGCAACATAGCGAGATCTGTCTCTACAAAAAAATAGCTGGGTATGGTGACATGTACCTGCAGCCCCAACTACTCAGGAGGCTGAGGCAGGAGAATCGCATGAGCCCAGGAGGCTGCAGTGAGCCGTGATCATGGCCACTGGACTCCAGCCTGGGTGGCAGAGTGAGACTCCCAACTCAAAAAAAAAAAAAAAATGGGCCGGGCTCGGTGGCTCAGCCTGTAATCCCGCGCTTTGGGAAGCCGATGTGAGTGAATTGCCTGAGCCCGCAGGTTCGAGACTCACCTGGGCAACTTGGCGAGACCTCATCTCTACCATAAATCAAAAAAAATTAGCTGGGCGTGGTATTGCGCACCTGTAGTTCTAGCTACTGGAAGGCTGAGGCGGAAGGATCGCCAGAGCCCAGCAGGTCAAGTCTGCAGTGGCCGGGAGCGTGCCACTGCACTCCAGTCTGGGTGACAGAGTGAGACTACAACTCAAAAAAAAAAAAAAAAAATACAGCTGGGAGTGGGTTCTTAGAATCAAGAGAACATCCAGCTGGTGATTTGCAATTAATAAATAGAGTGATTAAATGTGCAGACAGACTTGAGTGTGAATCCTAACTCTGCCAGCCCTTTGTGAGTTTGGACAAGTTCCTTAACCTCCTCAGGCCTCAGTTCTCTCATCTATAAAATGGGAATAATAACAGTCTTGTTTTTGAGGTATCTAGCAGCTGTTAAGCAAAGAAACAGTAGTGATTATTGTTGTTGTCATCATCACTGCTGCTGTTAGATGAAACCAGAAAAAAGTGAAAATAGGTCAACAAAACAATTAGAAGAGAGTTAGCAATAGATGTTGGAAGCCGGATTCAAGAACTATGGGCCAGCAGTTTGGAAACATGAAAACAGTGAACGATGTGACAATAAAGGAAGCAGAAAGATGGTCTTGGACAATACCTGGGCAGATGTAATTGTCCACGCTGGTTTTTATGAATGAGTGTCTCCTGTTGACAGCAGGGGTCAATTGTCTTGAAAGGTCCAAGGCATGGGTAGAACAGAAACACAAACACTCCAGTCTTTGCTGGGAGTGATGAGTTAAGAGACGACAGAGAGAGGGTCTGAGCTATTGCTACCACCAGAATTGGAATGTTGGCGCATAACATCCTTGTATAAGGATGCCTGGGCCTTATCCTGACACTCACTCTTAAATAGCTCTCTGTTGAGTGGGTAAGGGTAGATCTTACTAAGATTTATCCATTCAAAGGGAATGACATTCTAGAGTGTTTTCTGAGTAGGAGACTAGTCCCTACGTGTCCTTCCTCCTCCATTCTTCAAATGGAACCAACATGAGCTCAGAACTCTATCTACTGTTTTCCTAGGCTTTGAGTCTTGAAGCATGCGGAAAAGTTAGAGAGGCCTTGGTGAATTACCAGTGCCTTTTATGAGCTGACTCAGTGACCTATGGATAAGGAGGAGGAAAATGTCATATCATGACCATTGCGATGCTGTGGCAAGCAGAACAAAATTAGAATTCTTCTCAATTTAAAAATAGTAGACATCAATAAAATTGTCTTCCTAGGGTGTCCTGCCTTTTTTTTTGAAACCCATCCCCTCATCCACATGGTGACACTATTATCTTGGGCGCAGTTTCATGATCCAACAGTAGACACCTAACCCAGACTTGACCAATCAGAGTTCTTTTCCAGGATTTGGGGTTTGGGGCTCAGAGAGTTGTCATGCTCTTTCCAGTTGGTCTGCCATGACAAACAGTGCAGTCATCAGGTGAGAAAGAAATATGATAGAGAGGGAAACCAAAATAAGTCCTAAGAGTTTCTGAAGGCTAGTTCAACTTCCTGTAGTTTGTACTCCTTGAGCCATTAAGTCCCCCTACTTTTTCCTAAGCTAGTTTAATTTTGATTTTTTTTTGTCACTAGCAATCAAGTGTACTCTCACATGTACAAGTTATATTTGTTTGAATGTTGCAAGTAAAAGACTCTAGAGTGTGAAATTTAGCCAGACATGGTGGTGCGTGCCTGTAATCCCAGCACTTTGAGGCTGAGATGAGTGGATTGCCTGAGCCCGTGGGTTCAAGACCCACCTGGGCAACTTGGCGAGACCTCATCTCTACAATAAATCAAAAAATTAGCCAGATACGGTGGTGGTGCATGCCTGTGGTTCCAGCTACTTAGAAGGCTGAGGCGGAAGGACCACCTGAGCCCAGCAGGTAGAGGCTTCAGTGGCCATGAGCGTGCCACTGCACTCCAGCCTGGGTGACAGAGTGAGACTCCAACTCAAAAGTAAAATAAAATAATAAAATAAAACATGAAATTGTCTTATTTGAGGGAATGCAGGAAGTGGCGAGGATCCCTCTGTCCATAGCTGGAAAGTTAGCTGGTCTTGTTTCACAGTTGGTTTAATGATAATTTGTCATTTCTCAGAACTCCAAACACAAACCTAGTGAAGCTAGAACACTTAGGAATGTGCCAGTGAAAAATGTAAGGATATTGGAGTCTATAGCATACTTTTTTCTGGAAAGTTTATATTAACTTATTTTTAATGGGCAAGTAAAAGTATATATTTACTGTGTACATGTTTTGAAATATGTCTACAAGCTGGGCTCGGTGGCTCAGCCTGTAATCCCGCGCTTTGGGAGGCTGAGGTGAGTGGATTGCCTGAGCCCGCGGGTTCGAGACCCGCCTGGGCAAGCGAGACCTCATCTCTACAATAAATCAAAAAATTAGCTGGGTGTGGTAGCGCGCGCCTGTAGTTCCAGTTACTTGGAAGGATGAGGCGGAAGGATCACCGGAGCCCAGCAGGTCGAGGCTGCGGTGGCCGGGAGCGGCCACTGCACTCCAGTCTGGGTGACAGAATAAGACTCCAACTCAAAAAAAAAAAGAAATATGTCTACATCATGGAATGACTTCATCAAGCTAATTAGCATATACATTATTTTGCATACTTTTCATTTGCTTGTGGTGAGAACACTTAACATCTACTCTCTAGCAATTATCAAGAATCCAACATGTTTTTATTAACTATAGTCACCATGCTGTGGAATAGCTCTGTTGACCTTATTCCTCCTGTCTGAGATTTGGTACCCTTTGACCACATCTCCCCAACCTCCTCCCGACCCCAACTCCTGGTAACCACCATTCTACTCTCCACTTCAGCTCGATCAACTCTTTTAAATTGTACGTATGAGTGAGATCACGTGGTGTTTGTCTTTCTGAGAGTCTCATCTTTTTTTTTTAGTTGGAGTTCACTCTGTCTCCCAGACTGAAGTGCAGTGGCAGGCTCATGGCCACCCCAGCGTCGACCTGATGGGCTCCGGCGATCCTTCTGCCTCAGCCTTCCAAGTAGCTGGAATTTCAGGTATATGCTACTGCACCCGACTAATTTTTTATTTATTGTAGAGACATGGTCTCGCCAAGTTGCCCGGGCTGGTCTCGAACCCACAGGTTCAGGCAATTCACTCGCCTCGGCCTCCCAAAGTGCTGGGATTACAATCTGAGCCATCGAGCCCAGCTGGTGTTTGTCTTTCTGTGCTTGGCTTATTTCACTTAGCATAAGGTCTTCTGGGTTCATCCATGTTATCACAAATGGCAGGATTTCCTCCTTTTAAAGGCTGAATAGTATTCCATTGTGTATATGCACTACATTTTCTTTATCCATTCATTCATTGATGGGCACTTTGGTTGATTCTATATCTTGGCTACTGTGAATAAATATAGCAGACTTTTTTGTTTTTGTTTTTGTTTTTTTGATTTGGAGTCTCACTCTGTCACCCAGACTGGAGTGCAGTGGCCGCGCCCAGCCACCGCAGCCTCGACCTGCTGGGCTCCGGCGATCCTTCCGCCTCAGCCTCCCAAGTAGCCGGAACTACAGGCGCGCGCTACCACGCCCAGCTAATTTTTTATTTATTGTAGAGACATGGTCTCGCCAAGTTACCCGAGTGGGTCTCAAACCCACAGGTTCAGGCAATCCACTCGCCTCAGTCTCCCAAAGTGCTGGGAATACAGGCTGAGGCACCAAGCCCGGCCTTTACCCAGTAACTTTAAGAAAATTAACAAATGCCACAAAACTCTGTTTTTGCTATTTTTACAATTAGTACTGACTTCATAGCTTATCTTTAAGCACTCCAGCTTTTAAATTACTCCATATCAAACTGCTCCAAAATTGTGGGAAATGACCAACTAAGACTTCCTTATCAATGAAACATTTAGCCATTCACTTCACAAACATTCACTGGGCACTTAGGACGCATCAGACACTATTAGATGCCAGGACCATCGTGAGGAATGAGATAAAGTTCCTTACCTGGGAGATAACAAACAGGTAAATAAATAATTTCAAGCACTAAAGAAGAACATTCCTTAATCCAGTATGTAAATAAATGCACATGACCTTTTTTTTAACTTTACTTTTTCTTTTGATATACAGTAAGTCCCCTACATAAGAACAAGTGTCTGGTGTATATTGTCTTGTGCATGCATCCTCTACAAGTGGTTTTGTGTGTTTTACTACACAGTACTGTATACAGGACAGTAGTGCAGTATTTCCAGAATGTCTGGAAGCAAGTGTAAAAGCAGCAGTGATGTAT
>CAUYQG010004909.1:0-19069 GCA_963574415.1 Tarsius wallacei
CAAATGGAGAGAGAGACAAAAACTGAAACAGATAAAAACAATAGACCATGGCTACAAACTGACCAACTCCCATACAAAAAAACCTAAAACATACAATGATGCTAACATACAAGCTAACCAATCTCCTTATTGGTGTGCTATTCCTCTATACAAAGATATGGTTTACAGAGAGAAGAAAAGAAAAGAAAAAAAAAGGGGGGGGGGAACAAAACAAAAGGAATAGAATCAAGTCAGTAAACTAACAGAACCAATCAAGCACACTCTGAGACTTTTCGTTTAATTCCAATGTCCTTTCAGCTCTGATTTCTAGCTGTCTTTTCAGGCTGGTAAATTTGTTCACAGTTAGGGTCAGTTTTCCCTTTCTGTGTTGTTATCTTGAGTCACCAGCCAGTGGTACTATCTCAAGGCTCCAGATGGTCTTTATCTCAGTTGATCCTGCCTATAGGGGTTCCAAGGTCCGAAGGCGTGGATCACCTCAGACACACCTGTGGGATGTGCGGCAGCAGCAGCGGCAGCAGCGGCTGCTGCCTAGATCACTGCAATGTAGAACTTGCAGGAGCTTCAAGGTCTGGAGGCGTGGTTCGCCTCAGGCACAGGTGGTGCCATGTGCAATGGCTGCCCAGGGCGGAGGCTGCTGCCCAGATCACCACGATGTAGAGCCTTGGTGATGGCACTTCTTAGTGGCTTGTTCCCCAAATTGTTGATTAATCTTTAGTAAGTACTGAAATGTGAAGAATTTTTCACATCTGTTATGGTAGACATCCAAATAAATGGCAGAGAGATTTAAAAGGAAAAAAGAAAAAAAGACAAAAGCAATTTTATTCGTTCTATTATTTTTTTAAAAATGGTTCTAAATTCTACATTACAAGCCAGTCCACTTTCTTTTGCATGCTTTCTTTTCCTAAATGACACCATTTCATCTGTAAGTCCTCCTTAGTTTTCTCAGTGGCACATTGCAATCTCAATCCTCTGTGGTGTGACACAGTATGATCTGAACTGAGGGATGATCCATTATGTCTTTCCCCACTGATCTCTGGTCTTCCTCAACTCCATGTGTGGATGATAGGAAAGAGAAAGGAAAGCAGGAGGGCTGAGCAGGAAGTGTGGCTAAACAGTTGTGTTATTTGTTCTCACATTATGTCCATGGTTAACAGAAAATGTGGCTTTCCTTTCCCTTGGATTTGCCTCTTTTCACAACTAAAGTGTTCCTTCATTCCATAATCCACTTTCCACAACTGACAGTTTTTTTAATCTTTTTGTCCTCTTTGATAACAATATATTCAAGAAAAGAATACTCAACAGTGCTCTGAAATAAAACAGTCAAGAATACCCCGTGGCAAACAGCCGAGAACTCTCTAGAGTTGAAGTGGAATTAGCTGCAAGTCGTTCTGGCTCCTTCACAACAGACTGAAGGATAAGAAGAGAAACTACCCCAAAAGATGCATGTGTGGGGGGCAGCAGGGGAGTTGAGGGAGCTCTTACATGTATTGGATGTGGTAGGCTGCATGGGTGGTACACTTTGACTTTCTCTAGGCAGGTGACATAGTCCAAGAAGTGACCATCCAATGCGTTAGACAAAGCAGCAGAATTCTCAAGCCCTTAGCTGTATGAAAGACCAGCTGGTAGCAATCTCATGACTCATGAAGGTCCAGTGATTTGACAGCTTGGATCCACATTCGAACTGGTAGCTTGGATGAAGAAAATATATCCAGTCCAGGGTGGGAACCTACCAATTGATAAACAGATGAGATCTGAGCCTGGGCCTTGAAAAACTTCAGGGGCACCATTCAAATTATACTCTTTGTAACTGAGTTCACCCAACCACACAGAGGTTGACCCTAATGGAAAACAAAAAACAAAAAACAGACCAAGGAACTAGACAAGCATAGGAGAGACTGGTTCCTGGTACTGTCTCACTCATACATACAGGATACCAGACTTGGGACTATTTTTGGAGACCATTGCGTCCTTAGTTGATCTAGAAAATTGAATCCAATGTAAGGATCCATCAAAAGTTAATAAAAATAAATATAACATTTATATAATAGAGTATTTTGGAGTTGTTTAAAATATACCAACCTATATTTAATTACTTTCCTTGACTCAACAACTGTCCTAGACAATGGGATACAGCATAAAGAAGACAGATAAAATCATTGCTCACCTAAAGCCTAGATATTATTAGGGAGACACTAAAAAAGGAATGGCAGTTATTTCAAATACCAGTAAGTATTATGAACAAAACGAAACAGATGAATAGAATAGAGATATAGCTCAAGAAAAAAAATGAACTTGAATAGTTAGGAAAGACCTCTCTGAGGAAGCAACATAGGAGCTGAGACCTGCATGAGAAGAGAGTGGCAGCAATTTGAGGACTCAAACGAAGACCATTCTAGGCCGAGGGAACAGCAAGTGTAAACCTGAGATTGGAGTAAAGTTGGTGAATTTGAGGCACAGAGAGAATTCTGGGGTAGCTGAGGCATAGTGAGAACAAGGGTAAGCGATAGCCAATGAGGTCAGGGAAATTAGTATATCATTATATAGGGTCATGTCCAATTTAGTCAGGGGTTTGTATTTTATTCCAAAATCTTAATGAGGAATTTTAAGCAAAGGCAAGACATTGTCTGATTTATGTTTTAAAAAGATCACTCTGTCTATAGCATGGAGCATGGAGCCACTAGGAATCTTTGTAAGAATCTAAAGATGATATAGAAGGGATTTGTTGATCCATGTTACTGAAGAGTTCAAAGGAAGAAAGGGATTTAGCCATGGCTGAACTGGGTAATTCACTCCATTTCTCTGAGATTCCAGTGGCTTTGCCTCCTACAGTGGTGGCTTCATTCTCAAACTGGCTGTGCAAAATGGCTGCCAGTCTACAACCCACTTCATGCTTTCTCTTTCACATCCAGAAGGAGAAAACAGGGTGTCTTCCCTTTGACCATTTGACAAATACCCTAAACCTTGTACTAATTGAACAACCTTGAACCAATCCTTTGGCTAGATAAATATTGGGTTAGTCCTGCATTGTTTGATCCAATTACTGCAGCAATCAGGCTTAGATATTCCTTATAGGCTTTAAAGCATCAAGGAGATGAGGGAAGGGTCAATCCCACACAAACCATGCAACTGCCGCAATACAGAATGGTTAACTGGAGGATGTCAAGACAATCACCATGTCTACTACAGGGAGGAAGAGCAAAAAGAGTAGGACCAGACAGAATATTTATGATACAGTTGTCCATTTAAGAGATAAGAGTGACTTGGCCTGGGCTGGTAGCAATGGAGGTAGAAAGAAGTCGAGAGACAGTGTACCTTGAAGGCAGAGATAAGAGGACTTACAATGAGACTGGGACTTGGGCATTTGTCATAAGTTTGAAGTATAAAAAACAGGTTAGAAAACATTGCATCTCTCCTATTTCTACTCCAGTTCCTCTTCCAAGCCAAATAAAGATCAGGAGAACAATATGAGTGGTGAGTCCAGCCCACAGCTAGCCTACACCAGTGGACATGCTTCTGTGCTTTACAGTCCAAGTCCTTTCTATGCTATGTCAACAGGCAACTCAGACATGAAAATACTTAATGATTGGCACAAAATGTGTGCGTTTACTTAGAAATTCTGGATCATGCAGCCTCAACTTAACCCTCTTACACACAGCTCAGATTATGTTCGTCATGATCTGGGTCTCTATCTCATAGACTCCTCCCAAGACCCTTCTCACTATGTTATCATCATACGGTTGGAGCCTTAATGAATTAATTACATTCCATGTCCCAAGTTCTGTGCTGGGGTTTATGTATATTGCCTCATTAATTTGAATAGCGCCTCTGTAAGTTAAGTGTTATTCTCATTCCAAAAATAAGAAATTCAAGTTGTGTGGGTTAGAGATTTGGAGTGAAGGAAACTAGTTTGTGAAAGTCCCCTAAAGTGTGACTTCATACATTCTGTGTTACACAACTGACATAACAATACTAAAATTGTTATACAAAGAAGAAAAAGGAGACTTAGAAAGATTCAGTAGTGTGTACGAGGGCACACATCAAATTAGGGGTGGAGTCAGGATTCCAGTCCTGTTTTTTGAGGAGGGGGAGGAGTCTTTCCAGGATACTGTATAGTCTTTCTGAGTGGGATGCCCATCGCTGACTTGGGTAGGAAAATACTGAGCTGGGCTCTCTGGATACAGAGAGAGTGTGAAACTCCTCTATGGAGCCAACAGAGCAGCCCTCTTTTCTGACTTCAACATGTCCCAGACCTTTCTTGGGAGATTTTCTGACCCCAATGAATAAACTTTCATCCATCCTCCATCCATGTATGTGGGACATAAACATATGGACCAGGGGTAGAGATAATAGTAGTAATAATACATTTGGTAGCACTTTCATGCACATTCATTCTTTCATCTGATTTTTAGCAACCCTGGGAGATAAACATAGTGGATATTTTTCCTCTCTACTTAGGAGGAAATTAAATCTCAGAGAGGTGAAGGGACTGATCCAATACTGTTTCGTGCCAGAAGGGATACATTGTATCTAAATGTATGCAAATATATGATACAGGGTAAGACTTCCATGTAAACAAAGAAACTGGGTAATTTTCATTTTTTCTTTCTCTTCTAACAACAGAATAATGGGTTAGGTAGTTACCTCATGAGCAACGTTTTAAAGAAGGATGAGTATGTAAGTGGCATTATAATTATCATAAAAACAATCTAAAAATTCCCAGATTTCTCATCTGCAGATGATATTGGAGGAGACAGCGCTTTGATGTGGGTGGCTCTGAATGCTAATGTAGTTATTGTTTTTTACTCCCAGTACATCCTGGATACACAATCCCGGTGCAGAGAGGTCCTTAGAAGGCTGTGTGAGCCACACACTCCTGCTGTCTTTCAAGGGCAGCCTTAAGGTCACAGTATTCTCCATCAGACTGACACAGCTTTTTTTCTCACCCTGCAGGGTCCCACACTGTCATCTGTCAAAAGCTTCCTCCAAATTTCAATGCAGATGAAACTCACCCAGACCATGTGTGACAGCAATTTGAAAATAGCTATATGCATGGAACAAATTTGAGTTCATCTGTGTAAAAGGCATTTATTGAGTACCTACCATTTTCTGCACAAAGTGCTAAAGGATAGTTGATTTAAGGCTATGGGTAATGAAGCATTTAAATTAATATCCCCCAAAGAAATTAAATAATATCTCTAAAGCACTCAAAATAATAACCCCAAATCTCTATAGTGGAAATACATGTATATATTTCCTAAATATATAGGAAGGTGAAATAATATATAGTAGCATGTTTCTCTTATTTATACTATTAGAAAACATCTTCCAAAGCAGGAGCCATACCTGCTGTATTTTTCTTATTTTTTCTTAGCACCTACCAAATAAATGCTACTCATTGATTCAATATAACAAATCAGTCTTTTTTAGATGAAAGGAGAATGGATTTGGATTGATGCCTATGCTTGTTTTATTCCCCGCCAAAAAGAGAAGAAATGCACAGTTATCTACCAAGAATGACCAAAAAAAAGGTATTGGGTAGAAAAATTGAATAAAATTAAAAATACCTCTTTCTTACCTTATTTGGCTGTTTATTGGCACAAATGACAATTAGCATGTGGTGTGACATGCCATTTAACTTCAAAGATACTCACATATATTATTGTTGAAAACCTAAATTAAAATCATACTCTAAATGTGCAAAATATTTCCTTTCAGATGTAGTTATTGTACTTCAGAAATTACTTGATGAAAACTTTACCTAATATTTTTAGAAAGGAGTGGTTGTCAACAAATTCTAAATGATTGCTTCTTCATTGAAAAAGCTGGGTTTTTTTCCCCTTGGCCACATGGAAAGCAACCCCTCTGTGTTGTACACTGGATGAAATCTCTCCTCATTCTCCATGACAGGCATTTTTGCCTAAAAGCTCAGCTCCCTAAAACATCCTTATCTAATAAATAGGATCTTGACCACATGTTCTTAATTCACTTTATAACATCTTCAAAACCAAAAAGTAGAAAACTGCAGACTGAAAAACATTCTGCAAGACTTGTCAAAAAACTCATGATGAACAAAAGAAGGCAGACTGTTCTAGATTAAAAGAGATAAAAGAGACACAGGCAAATGCAATACATGAAAACATCATTAAACACAGGATTTTTAAAACAGCTATAAAATAACATTTAGGGGACAATTGGGGAAATTTAAAATAATAATTTAATTTAGTTATTAATGGTCTTAGGTAAAGAAAACATGGATGTTAAGTATATGATTCTTTCAACTTTTTTGGTAGATTTCAAAAACTTTAAAAGACAAAACTGAGGAGATAAGAACCCCAAAAGGAGGAGTAACTTTGAGAGATGAATGAGACACTCCACTTTGCACCAGGGTCTCTACAAGTCAGCACCTGGACAAGGTTGACCCTACAAGTAGGAAAAGCCTTAAAGTCAAGCTTTGGTGCCACTTACCTTTCATTAGTGGCAGCACCACTGAATGTTCCACAGGTCATAATGCGTATTAATTTATTTATCCCTTTAACGAACATATACTAAATATCTCCCTACATGATGCATAAGTTGCAACAATGAATGAGGAACTTCTATCTGCAGGCTGTTCAGGAAGATCTATCTGTGATGACCATAGAATTTATCTACAGGAGAACATGTCTGAAAATAAAAGGGAATATACTAACAATAGTGGAAATTATGTAATTTGTGATATATTTATTAAGCCACAAATTGTTTTTACTATATTGATAGTTCTACTATGTTACATTGATAGTTTTATTCAAAACATTGTTTAAATGAAATTGCTTCTAAAAATTAAAAATAATATACATTCATATATGTTAATATATGTATATTTTTTGAAAGCAGGATTTATTAAGAGAACAGAAAAGCTCCCAAAGTGGGAGGGGAACTGAGGAGGTTGCCCTTATCTTAATATTTTTTAAAGAAAGCTTTGTTATATTGATTCTCTGAATGCTTTAAAAAATGGAATAAACAGAACAATTATTTGTGGTACATAATTAGTTGCTTAGTTGCATCTGTTTCTAGTACATCACTATTATTTTCTTGAAGAATGCATTTTTTAAAGTAAGGTCCTATTATTTTTTCTTTGTTCATCAAAGTGTAATCTACAAAGTGTTATTTTAATAGTTGATACATTTGAAATTGTTGACACTTGAAATGGGCACTTCCCTTTTTTTATTTGATGAAACATTCTCCCCATAGGCATTGAGGTCCTTGGTAAACTCAGGGCCAATTATGAAAAATATTCTCAATTTTAATTTTTTAAATTGAAATATATAAATATTTTACCCCTAATATTGTCACAGACACTGTTTTTTGCCTTCATTCAGAGCACATGTCTTTGACAAATTATTTTTGTAAGAGAAAAAAGAATTTGTGAAAAAAATATAGCTTGTATTTATTATTCTTTTGAATATTTTGCCAAATGTACATCCTGCAAACCTAAGCTTTCTAAATATTTTTAAATTCCAGTTGACAATGTAAATTATCCAATTAAAGTTAGAAGTTCCTTCAAAATAATTTTTCTATTAGTCAAGATATTTAAATTTTACTCCTGTAAACACTGCTTGAGTTTTCCAGAGTTTCCTTCGTTTTTCCTTGGTTTTGTAGAAATAAATTTCAATATCTTTCATGTCAGAGATTTTCTCTTTTCTTAATAAACATTTTAAGAATAATTTTAGTTACATAAAAACCATAAAGGTAGTACAAAGAATTTACTCTACCTGGTTTCTCTTATTGTTAATATCATGTATTAACCATGATACGTTTGTCATAACTGAGAAACCGACGTTGGCCCATTATTATTACCTAAACTCCACCCTTTATTCTAATTCCATTAGTTTTTCCCCAGTATTGTTTTTTTGTTCCAGAATCTCATCCAGGATATCACAACACATTTAGTCTTCATATCTCCTTTGTCTTCTCGAGTCTATGACAGTTTCTCAGTCTGTCTTTCTTTTTGATGACCTTGACAGGTTTTTTTTTATTCTTTATTTTAAAGATGTGGGCTACAATTCAGGGTTAGGTATAAAATGGTCATTGTATAGGTAAAGTTTGGGCCTCACTTTGGTCCCCATGTCACTTGGTTTGAGAACTGGTCAGATATTTTATAAAATGTCTCTTGATTTTTGTTTGTCTAATTTTTTTTTTAAATGATGGTGCACTGGGATTATGGATTTGGGGGAAGGCTATCACAGAGGTAAAATGCCTTCCTCATCACACAGTATTAGAAGACACATAATACCAACATGACCTATCACTAGTGATGTTAACCCTGATCACTTACTTAAGGTAGTGTTTGGCAGATTTCTCCACAATAGAGCTATTATTTTTCTTCCTTTTTATACTTAACCTAGCCCATACTCAAAGAGGAGGGAATTAAGCTTCAATCCAGGGGGGGAGGAATCTAAATATAATACTTCTCTGTAAGGAAGATTTTATCCTTCTTTCCCATTTAT
The DNA here is from genome assembly GCA_963574415.1 of Tarsius wallacei. Lineage (NCBI taxonomy): Eukaryota > Metazoa > Chordata > Mammalia > Primates > Tarsiidae > Tarsius > Tarsius wallacei. The sequence continues at coordinate 8,487 of CAUYQG010004909.1, forward strand.
TTACTTCTTCTCAACATATAGATGTGTATATATGTAATATTTATATATATTTTATATATGTATATACATTTTATATATGTATACATTTATATATACATATAATATATAAATGTGTATATAGACAATAAACTGAAAATATATCACCATACTATTCTATTAATATAGTGCCCCCAAAACTGCTTTGAAAGCATTTATTAGATTATAATTATTTATTTATTTAATTTCTTTTTTTAGTCGGAGTCTCACTCTGGTGCACAGGCTGGTGTGCAGTGGCATGCTCATGGCCACCGCAGCCTCGACTTGCTGGGCTTAGATAATCCTTCCACCTCAGCCTTCTAAGTTGCAGGAACTACAGGTGCACGCCACCACACCCAGCTAATTTTTTGATTTATTGTAGAAATGAGGTCTTGCCAAGTTGCCCGGGCTGGTCTGTGGGCTCAGGCAATCCTCTCACCTCAGCCTCCTGAAGTGCTGAGACTATAGGTGTGAGCTACTGCACCTGGTCAGATTACAATTATTAATAAGAAAACCAGCATCCAGTTCTCAGATTTTGGTTTTTAGATGCCATTCTAATAAAATCAGAATATATATAATTACACATTTAGTGCACATATATAGTATATATACACACACACATACATATATATATATAGGATTTTTAGGTTATCGTTTAACTTGGTATTAGTATAAATTAGCTTAGGATGAAAAGGGTTTATAGGCAGTCATGGATTAAGGTTAACCTCTGTTATGGGATATCTTCCTCATACCTGAAAGAATATCTGGTGGGTGGGGGATGCCCCTCACACACCTGGCTTTGTGTTCATGTGAAGGGCGTGTAAGACTGACTGCAAAATTTGGGTATAAAAGCCCACTGTGAACACTCAATAAAGGCTTCTGCTCAATTCGTTTGAACAGTGGTCCATTCTCTTTCTTTCTCTTTCTTTCTCTTCGTTTCTCTTTCTTTCTCTCTATATCTACCTCCTCTGCAGAATCGGCTTCTGCACTAGACGGGAGTCCAGTGTATCGGCTCCTGCACTAGACAGGAGTCTAATCTCTTTGTTCCCCAGGAATAATCGCCGACGCCACCACACCTTTCCAGGGACACTCTAAATCTCTATGCGGGGGTTGGTCCCCCACATATATATCCGGTATAGTATATACAGAGAATATATATTCAGCATATATAAATTAGTATATATGTATATTTATACGGTACAGACTCAAGTGTAGTCATACTACAATTTCAGTTTTAATCCAACATTATTATTTCCTTTGATTTTCAAATTGCTCCACTGCAATCACTAGGAGCTCTTTCATGTTGGCCTTTTGTCTCCATGGCATACATCTTCCTTTTGTTTTGGGGGTGCTTCCTTATTTTCTGAGACTACAATGCTTCAAGCTTATCTTATATTTTCCCTGCCTCAATCCTACAAGGCTTTGAGAGTTGGTTGCTAGCATCAGCCCTTTCTCCAAGGACTTGTTACTCCTTTTATTAGAGAATTATATTTAGAAACCAAAATCTGGGGCTGGGTGCTGGCTTTCTTTTTAATCATTGCAACTTGTTAAATGTTGCCAAAGTTGACTTCTTTGGTACTACATTCACAGAATCATTTAATTATAGATAGTTTTACCATTAAAAGTGCAATAAAAGGTTAAAAAAATCTCTCACAAAAAAAGTTGAATGCTGTTGTAGAACACTTAGGTTGATTTGTAGAGTAGTTCTTCAAAAGTACAAACATTTCTACATCTCAAAGTTCAATTTGCCATGTTGAAGTTTGTTTTATTATTCAACATCAACTTCATCACAGATATTTTATGACATTAACCATGTAATATCCATAAACTCTTTACACTGTGATGACAGACTCTAGTTTAACAGATGTGATATATAGTTTAAATATAATTATGGTTTATCTGTATACCACAAACCACTCCAAATTTATTTTTTCAACATAATTTTTTATGTTAATACAAATGTTATATTTACCACAAAGACATGCTCCACCAACATTTAAATGTATATTATTACCACAAAACAAATATCTTCTGTTCAACGTTAAGCACTATCTAAGTTTCTTATCTAAGCTTCCATTATTTCAGAAGGTTGCAATTTGCTTCGCTTTTGCCAGAATACAGTTCCAAAAGCTTTAGTTTATGCTTAAGAGTTTACGCTGAATACTGTGAAGTATAAATGGAATTTAAGTAAATCAGATTCAAATCAGATTCTCAAGAAACTCCTTACAGAAGTTTAGAGAATAGGCTTGTTGTGAGAAGGAGTGAGCAAATGATTCAATAATTTAGGGGAGAAAAGTGATGAGAGCCTGAACTAAGACACTGGCAATGGAGATGGAGAAGTGAAGCATCTCAGTAGACTTGAAGAGATCACATTTGCTTAATTTGGTGGCGTTGATATGTGAAGTGAGAGAGAGAGGAAAGGGTAAAGCATGACTTTTAAGTTTCCAATTTGGTAACTAGGTGTTTAATAAAACCATTATTGAGATGGAGAATGAAAGAGCACGAGAAGGCCTAGAAGAAGTGGAGAAATAGAGTTCAGACATAGACAATCTGACTTGGAAGAGCTTGTATCTAGAGATATTATTTGGGAGTATATTTCTTCAGAATATGAATGATGATTAAAGACATAAAAGTCATAGGAGGTTGTGTAGAAAGAAGAGAAAAAGTCTAAGGCAAGATTCCAGCAACATTTAAAGAGTTCTCAAAGGAGCCTCAGAAGGAGTAGGCCAAGACACAGAGAAAAGACCAGGGAAAAATAATGTCACTAAATTAGAATTGGGCAAATACTTCAAAAAGGAGGAAGTAAAAATGCAGCAGAGTGGTCAAAAATAAAAAAACAAAAAAAATTCTTGGTTTTGGTCACATTGAGGCTATGAATCATGCCAACCACAGGAGAGCTAGTCCAATGGTAGGGACAAAAGACAGAGTGCTAGGATTTGAGGAATTATGAAAGAAAGGTAAAAAAAATATTGACAGCTAGTATTGACAAGAATGTTAAGGCACATGACTATGAAAGGAAGAATATACTCTCAAAACAATCTCTCTACAGTATGAGCTTAATGAGACAAAAATTTTGAGTCATTGTATTAAAATAGGAAATGGGATATCATACGTTTATGTTTTGATTTCAAGAATCAGAGGAAAACGAGATAGAGAGGAAGTATCTGATGTTACAGGAAAACCAGAGAAAAACTAATACGGTCAAGTCCTCATGGAGGCAGAAGGGTACGAGGCCAAGAACAAGCAGAATAATGAGGCTTGGGGAGGGGAAGGGAAGCCATTCAATTATTGCAGAAAGTAAAAATATCGGAATAGGACAGCTACAAAAAATTTTACTGTTTGGGAGGCAGGAAGGTAAAGGAGATGGTTTTAGGAAAGAGTTGAAAAGCTGCTAGGAGAATAGGTGGCAAGAAATCTGAGGAAGAGGTATTTAGAGCCAACTAAAGATGTGAAAAAAAAGACCACTGGGAATTGTGATGGTCCAACTGGAAAGGAAAGTCAGTGTTCATCTATAACAGAGATAATCAGTATCTGGTGTTTATCTAAGGAGCTCTTAGGTTATTAACATGGAGGCAGTAGAGAGTTGTGTTGGCCTAGGGACGGGGTTCTTCCAGGTAGGTCTTATATTAATTAGTATAAAGGCTTGGCTGCTATGACACAAGTCACTCAGTGGCTTGCATACAGAATAGATTTATTTGTCTCTCACATAATACTAGCAAGATGAAAATTCTAGGTTGCCAGGAGACTTAGATGTATGAGTTTATTTAGGACCTAGGTCCTCACCTTCTGTCCTCTTCTGTGCAAAGTCATGTTGCTGGTCCATATGTTTTCTAGTTCATGAAGAAGAGAGAAGAGGAAATCCAGAGCAAGCGATATTCTTTTTAAAAAAGAAAGGTCTAATTTACAGACATCACTTTCACTCACATTCCATTTTTGAGAACTTACTCCTATCATCACCCTTAGCTAAGGGAAACTAGGAAGTATAAAAGAGAAGAGGAATTGGCATAGGAAGATTTGCAATCTTATGTGAGTATCAAAAAAGAACTAGGAGATTCATAGAGAAAGGATGTGATGCTAAATTTTATGTGCCAACTTGACTGGGCTAAGGGATGCCTGGCTAGCTGGTAAATATTATTTCTAGGTGTATCTGTAAAGGTGTGTCCAAAAGATGTGATTATTTTAACAGGCCGACTGAGTAAAGACCACCTTTACCAATGTGAGTGGGCATCATCCAATTTGTTGAGGGCCTAAATAGAACAACTAGTTGAAGCAAGAGAGTATTCACTCTTCCTGTTTAACCTGGGACATCCATCTTCTCTCCTTGTACACCAGCGTTCCTGGTTCTTGGGCCTTTGAGTTTGGAATGGAAATATAGCATTGGCTTTCTTGATTTTTCAGTGTGTAGACAACAGATCAGAAACAATCCCGCAGTCTTAGAAAAACTGTAGAGATTAGTGCCGCCATCAGGAACTAGAAAGATGCAGGGCCATATGATCCAGCAAATCCAATGATTTTGAAATGTCAGTTGGGGATGCTGTTTGGAAATTTAATGTTTGTTATTCTAATTCAAGTTCATGATGGCACACAAAAACATAGAACAACAATAATGAATGCCATTCAGCAAGCCCCTGTGCAAGCCCCTAGAAGTGAATTGTAGTTCAGGCCTCTGAATTTTACAGCAAAGCCCTGCCATCATCCCTAGATAACTACTGTCCTTTTGAGAGACAGTTCTTGTCTTGCTACTGGCCTTAATAGAGATTGAACATTTGACCCTGGGTCACTAAGTTACCACATGGCCTGAGATGTCCATCATGAACTGAGTGTTACCTGACCCACAAAGCCATAAAGTTGGGCACACATAGCAACACACTATCATTGAATGGAAGTGACAGAAGGCACAAGTAAGTTATAAAAAGAAGTGGCCCAAATGCCCATGGTCCCCACTCATGCCATACTGACTTCTTTCTATCAGCCTTCTCTGTGGTCTCATGGGGAGTTCTCCATGGTCAGTTAACAGAGGAAGGCTTGGCTTACGTATGGCTCTGCATAATATTCAGGCACAACCTGAAAGTAAGAGCTGTAGCACTTCAGTCTTCTCTGGGACACACCTGAGGAACAGTAGCAAAGGAAAATTCTCCCAGTGGGCAGAACTTCAAAGTTGGTGCACTTTGCTTGAAAAAAGAAATGACTAGACATGGAACTACAAGGTCGGAAAATTAAGTTCATGAACTCATCCCCGAAAAATGCTACATGCCTCATTGCTGAATATCACTTCAGTCACCTTCAAAATACTTCCCTTGGGAAGCTATGCCCCAGTGCCAGCACCTAGTCCACCCATCAAAGCAATTTTGGAACTCTTTTTCTGGAATGGCCATCAGAGTTGTCATTGTATTACCCTTGATATTCTGAATGTCATCAAAATGTCTTTCTTTCAATATTTCCTTTATCTTCAAGGAAAAAGAAAAGTCACTGGGAGCCAGATCAGGTAAGTAGGGAGGGTGTTCCAATACAGTTATTTGTTTACTGGCTAAAAACTCCTTCACATACAGTGCTGTGTGAACTGGTGCATTGTCGTGAAGTAAGAGCTCCTCTGGGACCATTTTTACATATAACTTTCTGTGCCAAGATTTTCAGTTAAGATTTTTCTGTTTCACTATTGATTTTTTTTTTGGGGGGGGGCCTGTTATGCTTCTCACAGTCAGCTGATGATTTTGATGCACAATTGACTAATTTTTGCAACATTCTTGTCAGTTCTGCTCATTAATGGCTGTCCTGACCTCTCTTAATCAGTGACACTTTCTTTTCCCCCAGAAAAACGTTTAATACTATGTACACTGCTGTTTTCTTCATGGCATTATCCTCAAAAACTTGGACTAGCATGCCCCTGATTTCACTTCCACTCTTACCAAGTTTAACAAGAAATTTAATGTTTGTTTGTTACTCTAATTCAAGCTCCAACATTCTTGTGACAGCACACAAAAACATGGAACAACAACGATGAACGCCGCTCAGCAAGATCACCACATGTGATCATCATGAACACAGCTGTGAGACACTGATATGACAAGGCTATGAAACCTTAACAAGTTGTTTGTACAGTGCTGCCAACATAAGCCTATGGTGGCAAGTTCGTGAACTTAATTGTCTAACCTTGTATATGCCACTTCATGGGCTGCAGCCAATGGTTTGGCTGAATGGTCAGGGATTAGGAAGAAACATGATAGGAGAATTGGTGACAAAGAAATTCGGGGAAGATATATGTGGTTAAACCTCTCTGATTGGGCAAAATAAATGAAGATATTTGTGTCGTCCCATGTCAATGCTCACCAAAAGATAAACTCTGCAGAGGAGAATCTTAATAACCAAATAGATAAAATAACCTGTTCTGTGGATACTAGTCAGCCTCTTTCCCCAGACACTTCTGTCATTGCCCAATGAGCTCATGAACAAAGCAGCCCTAGTGGCAGAAACGGTGGTTATTCATGGGCTCAGCAATGCGGAAATTTGCTCACCCAGTCTGACCTGGTTATGGCTATAGTTGAGTGCCCAACCTGCCAGCAGCAGAGACCAACACTGAGCCTCCATTATGCCACCATTCCCCCAGGTTTATGACCCAGACATCCTGTAGCAGGTCAATTACCCTGCACCACCTCTTTCATTAAAAAGACAACATTTTGCTCATACTAAAATAGAATCTCACTCTGGAGACAAGTTTGGCTTTCCTGCATGCAATACTTCTGCCAAAACTATCATCTGTAAATTTACAAAGTGCCTTATCCACCATCATGGCATTCCACATAGCATGACTTCAAATCAAGGAGCTCACTTCACAGCAAAAGAAATGTGGCAATGGGCCATGCCTTCACTAATGTAGGCTGACATCTTTTAACTCTTGAAAGCATGAATAGAATAAACAGGTGGAGTAATGACAAATTCATTTTCCCTGGTTGAGCTCAGGCATCCATCTTCTCCTGCCCTTGGACCTTGGAGCTCTTGATTCTCTGGCCTTAGGACTTAAACCAAGATTTACATCACCAGTACTCCTGTTACTGCAACTTGCGGGTGCCCGACCGTGGGACTTCTCAGCCTCCACAATTGTATAAACCAATTTCTGTAAAAAAAAAAAAAAAAAACCTACGCACGAACACACACACACACACACACACACACACATTCTGACTAATAATACAGAGGGATTGAAGAATGGACCATGGAGACTGGACAAAATCAAGGAGACCAAAATCAAGAGATTGTGGTCTCTGAGAAAACACACCTTTGCAATAAGTGAAGATGTAGAGATAGGTTTTTGTGGTCAGAGGACAGAGTTTAAGATATTAGAGGTGGAGAAATTCCAGGTGATAACCAGTTCTGAGATGTGATTTGGAAAGTGTGAAGTGGAGGTAGAGATCATTAAAGGACACTGAGGAAATTTCCCTTATTTGTCTTTTTAGGTGTCATGTAGTTATGGGCCTGATCTGTCATAAACTAGAGTAAGAAATTTATTAAAAATTGCAATATTGCTTCTTTTTCAGCAAGCAAAGTTTCTTTTAACCCATGTGATTGACCAAAACCCCCTTGTAAGTCCTACAATTCAAAGAAAGAGAAGTTAGGATCATATGCTTGTGTGTCCCCTGACCACTTTAGTTGGCACTTAATTGCCACTGCCACCAAGTGGCCAGTGATAAGAACTGCATCTGGTGCTAGGCCCAATTGTCAAGGAGGTATTTACCATTCTAAAATTCAACTCTCCAGGGGAACATTTGTGTGACGGCTCCCCAGTGACATGTGCAATCTGTAAATCCGTTAAATACGAAATTAAGTAAAGAAGATTTAGCTTGATAGATGATCTATTCTAGCATATTCACAATTTTTTCTTTGACAGTCTGGGAAAACTGTATACTCATTAAAAAAGAAAAGAAAAAGAAAAAAAGAAGGAAGAGGAGGAAGAGAAAGGGAAAAGGAAGAAGGAAGAAGAGGAGAAAACTCCAAAACATTGAAAACCATAAGAAGTAAGAATATTTGTTGATACCCTTTCTACAGACCTGAGTCTTCAGACCCTGGCAAGCTTCTCAATGGGGCTGGACATTGCAACATTACAGACAACATGGTTGCACACAGGAAAGCATCATGAGCATGGCCTGCTCATTGCCTTTTGCCTTTGTCCTGTAAAATAAAGTTATTTTTACCAAGTACATGAGGACACTGTGTTCCTTTGAAATACCTATTTGAAAGACAAAGAGTTGAAATTGGTCAGGATTAAGAAGCAAAGGGTAGACAAGTGGGCCCTCTCCAATCTTTCCTTGACTGTATTGTGACTTTTCAATAAAACTAAGAAAAATGGAAAATTGGGAGATTAATAGCTATCTTCACTTATTTAACAAATTCAACATTTAATGAGTACTTACCACAGACCAAGTAAGTGCTTACCATGTAAGGTAAGGGCCTCAGTACTTACCATGTTTGGAGTAAAGAAGACATAATAATAAACAAAAGAGGTCAAAATCGCTGCCCTCTGGAGCTTACATTCCAGTAAACCGTGGCAGACGTTATTACCCCTGCATCACAGATAAAGAAACTAGAGCTCAGAAATGTAGCAAGTAATTGACATTAGCAGCAAAATTGTTGCTTCCTCCTGCAACAAAACCTGTGTTTGCTATTTTTACACTACAAGCAAGGAGGTGTAACCTCTGGCCCATTTTAAGTCTGGAGAGAATTCTACCATCATGGTCATTACAGAAAATTTTCTGACACACACGATATCCTTGTCACCTAAAAAAATCTCTCTTTAAATTACCTTAGGAGTATTAGCTAAGTGTCTCCATGTTCTTCTGTGATTGCCTTTTTATTATAGCATTTATTGCATGATATTGAAATTAATTTGGTATGTCTGTGTTCTTTACTGGATTGTAGGCCCCTTAGGGCAGGAACCATGTCTTACTTACCTTTAAACTCAATGCCAAGTTCAGGCACTGGTAAGAGTAGGAGCCAGTTGTGTAGAACTTGCAAAGGCTAGCATGTTCAAAGTGCCCCTTTGCCCACCTCACATCCATTGCTATATTCTGATCAATTCTTGACAAATTCTTATTTGCCCGGATTTGTTTGACTTTAGCCTTTAAAGGGAGAGTGGCATTGTCAAAAGAAAGACAAACTAGGAAATCTCACCTTTCCAGTAGATATCCTTTCTTTCTTCTAGAATGTCTCCAAATAGACAGAAGGATGGACCCGTCTGCTACCACTCATTTTCGCAAGGTGCTTTGCAGCTGATAAAGTACTTTTCTATATGTAATCACATTTGTTTACCTTATAAAGTAAGTGTAGCAAGTTTTATTTTCCTCTTTTTATCCATAATGAAGTTGAAGCTCAGATGTCTTCAATGACTTTCCCCAAGCAAGCAACTTTTCAGCTCTTATCTAATCTCAAAGGCAAAGGGAGGGGATGATAATACTCCCATCCCTTCCCCACAAGGTGAGCAGAACTCATAGGTGGCTGCCTCAGAGGCTCATGACAGAGACATTAGTCATGATTACTAATCATACTGAAACAGCAGGCATTAACTGGAATTGTCCCAGGTAAAATGAAATAAATGGTAAACCTAGTAATGATAGCATGAATTTATCAGAGCATTTTGGAAGGCAATTTTCCCTACAAACTCTGAAGTCAAACTGAAACTTGTGCAAATGAATTAACTGAGACTGAAAAACAGCCCTGTCATTTCTATTTCAGCCCCGGAAGCATTGAAGACAAAATATTAGAGAGCTATTAAACCAAAGGCCATTCATGTATATTTGCTAGGTCAAAGCTTTTTATAATTCTTAAAGATGGAATTGGATATTTATATTCATCTTCTCTTTTTATATTACATATGTTTTATCATCTATAAATGTGCTTAAGGTAGCTTTAGTACGTGGTGTATAGTTCTCATTCCAACGATTTAAGTCAGTAGTTTAGTAAATCTTTGTGGCTATCTTTCTTTTTTTTATTTTAACTTTTTTATTATGAAATGTATCATACAAAAGCAGGTGTGCATGTATGTATGTGTATATATATATAAGATTTAAAAAATATATATACAGTTAAAATGAAGAGAGTAATCAATACTTCTGGATCACAACTTCTTCCTTCCAGAAGTATCTGGGTTTTTAAATTATGTATGTATGTATGTATGTATGTATTTATTATAGAGATGTGGGGTACAATTCAGGGTTAGGTATATAAACATTAATCATACAGGTACCCTTGTTGATGAGGTATGCCTCTCTCTCCCCTAGCAATTTTCCTCAACTGCCAATCCGACCCCCGACCCCCGACTGTTTTCCACTACTGCCAATCACTTTCTTATAGCATTATAATTGTTCAAGGTCCATTTATGAGTGAGAACATATGGAGCTCAGTTCTTTGTTTCTGTGATAAATCACTGTGTATGATCGACTCCAAATCCATCCAAGTTGCTGCAAAGTCCATATATTTGTCCTTCTTTATGGCTGCATAATATTCCATTGTGTATATGTACCACATTTTTTTATCCAGTCCAGCTTTGATGGGCAACATGGTTGGTTCCATGTTTTTGC
>CAUYQG010004913.1:0-38858 GCA_963574415.1 Tarsius wallacei
TTTTCAAAACATGGATAAACCCTCAACCAACATATGAGTATCTTCCCTGATCATTTCCACTGGTGGACAACAACCCACAGAACCTTCTCATACAGAGTAACCCCAGTTCTCACCACATGGTGTTTGTTTTTGCTCAAGACTGGAAAGAAGTTATAGCTTTAGATTTGCTTTCTTTTTCTTTTCTTCTCTTTCCTTTCTTTCCTCTTTTTTTCCCTTCTTCTTCCTCTTTTTTTTTTTTAATCAACTGGAGAAATACCTCACTGTGTGTTGTTTAAATGTGGCTTTTCACACAGTTCCAGCTTTTGTGGGTGGAGGGGCACAAGTAATCTCCTTCTGTGTGGTAAGCAGTCTTATTACTCTGAAGAGAAGAAAACAGACCCCAATGTTTGGAATGCCAATGACTTAAGAAGTTTCTAGCAGGCCTGTCACTTGTTTCAACCATCAGGTCTGGTCCCAGAAAAGACTCCCTTGCATTTTGGTCATGAGCGGAAGGGGTTCTCTGCAGACCAAGGGAATGGTCACTAGAAGTTGAGGGTGGTATGGTATATCCCCCCTAGATTCCAAACCTCCTTTTACTGCCTGTCTGATGGTTGGTGAGAGCTGGGGTTACTCTGTATGAGAAGGTTCTGTGGGTTGTTGTCCACCAGTGGAAATGATCAGGGAAGATACTCATATGTTGGTTGAGGGTTTATCCATGTTTTGAAAATTAAAGTCTGTTTACTTTCTAGTTGGAGTCACTTGGTCAGCTGAGTATATTTCATTTTAAATTATTTTTCCGCTCCCTGTTTTGTTCTTTTGGTCTTTGACAAATGAGGAAAAGTTCTTTTTAATAACTTTTAAAAAGATATTCTAATGCTGTCCACAGAGGAAAAAGTGGTCGAATTGCCTAATAGGGAAACATAGTGCATTTGGGTTTTTATTTGTGCTAAATCTATATTCTCCTCCTACCTCTTTTCCCAAATGTGTAACAACAAAGGGAGAGGTAATTTTTATTTTTTCCAAAGTGCTTTCAGGGAAATCCCTTTTAAACCTATGGATTTTAGTCCAATGAGGAATCCTCTTCCTTTGGTCTAAATTTTGCATATCGTCTGTTTCTTACAGGGCTTCCGTATTGTCTCAGGCTCCACTGGAAATGCAGCAAGGATTCCTAGCACATCCCAGTTGCCATAGCAACAGCAGTCTTTCCCATAATGAGCTGCATCATCTGAACTGATGTCACAGCATCATGCAGCAGGTCAAACAAGGCATCTCCTAGTATTGCATCCTACAGATGTGCTGTAAACATCAAAAGAAGACGGTGGGAGCAGGAGATGGTGAGTGTTAAATGTCTGGGCCTTAATTGCATGGTGTTTTGTTGGTTAGTCGGTGTCTGCTAAGGCGGAGATGGGGGGATGTTGTCTGCTTAAAATGGACTGGGGAAAGAAGGGCTGTTTTTACCTAAATCTGTTTTTCAGGCTGCTGTGTTAAGACAAAGGCCTGTAGGAGTCTTATAAGAATCAAAATATGTAGAATTATTCTTGCTACATCTCTGTCTGTTATTTTTAAGTGTCATTATAGAATTTTTTATAAACATAAGATATTTTTCTACTGTAAAACCCCAAATAAGCTTTAAAATGAGCAGTTCATGGCATTTATACATTGTAAAAATGTATATTTTTTTATGGGGCAGAGCTAATTGGTCCCCTGTTTGCTCTTGTGAGTTATGAAATATTCAGTGATTTGCAGTATGAAATTCAGTATTTACCTCGGTTGGGTGTCAGTTTCTTCATGGCAAGGAACGAATGCTGAATAAGCATTTGACAGAACCCTGATGTGGAAGGGGATCTCTTGCATATTCAATACAGAATTTATCAAAAGCATAAAGGCGTAAACCAAATGAAATTATTTGAGTCTTTGGATTTATATGGTAGTTCTTCAACCCACGTCCTTCATAGTCAAAAGACTGCCACATTATTTTTCCATCTCTAGCTAGTCTCTAAAATAGCTGGAGTTTTTTGCAGGCTGACTTGTAACGGAGAAAGGAACAAGTCTCTTCTCTGCGGCAGTTGCAGTAAAGGGTAAACCTGGGGAGAGACTCTAGAAGTGCCAGTGGTGTTGCCATCTCTTGCTTAACTTTGACCAAAATCTGATTTGATGAATAAATATCAGGATCCTCAGTGATTGTAGGGAATACGAATCTCTGGACTCAGTCATAATCTCAACTAAATTCTGAAACTCTAGATAAACATGTATCATTTTCATTTCAACTCCTAGCTCTGTCTTTAGGCATCTTCGTTACAATTTTTTTAAAAATGTAGTCTAACAGTGTCAGATGTGGAGCAGTGTGTTGCCTTTTGTTTGGGGAAATGAAATGGATTTTCCTGGTGCAGCTGATTGCTACTAGGGGAGAGAAAGGAGGAGGCACATGTCAGTTCAATTGATCAATATGTCCACTTGGAATTAGGGAGTGGTCTTGTGACTCATTGCTGCCAAGTTGATAGTTTTTATTCAAAAAGTCTTACAGGAAAGCATGACAACCCCTGAATTCCTCTTCTTTTAGTCTGTTTATTGAGCCTGAAAGAGCTATATCGTAGGAAGCAGGAAAAGCAATACCTCTAGCTAGCTTGAAGTGATTTTTTTTTCTTTTTTGCAAGGAGTTGAGCATATTGGTCCCATTAGGCACTAGCCAGAGTGAAAGACCCTGGATTTTAATTAGTTTGTTTATACCACATCACACACATGCTGCTCTCAGTCTTTTAGGTTTATGTGGCTGACATGCACCTATATGGGACGGGAGAGGTCAGCTCAGCCTGCCTTATAGCAAGCACTTAGGAGAGCATGAATTGTTCATTGCCTGCTTTTTTTTTTTTTTTTTTTAATGTTTTATAATTGAGCAGAAAGCTCTGCTGGGACTGCTGGGTGTGAACATAGCTAAGTCAGAAGCTCTAAGGTGACAGGGAGGAGTGCTACATGGTGATGGGGGAAGGGAAAGTATGTCTTGTCGCTAGATTATAAGTCTAGAGAAAATCACTCAGTACCCATTAAAATTCTTTTAAAGTGTTATTTCCAAGGAAAAGCATGAAGAAAGACTTGTTTGGTAACATGAATTGCTAGGAGTAAAAAAACAACCAAAGGCAGCATTTTAATGAGTTTTCTATTTGCTTGATTCTTGTCTCTTTTGTCTAACAGTGCTCTCAGCTGCTTCATCATGGATGATTTGTCCAATTACTGGAAGTCACAGAAGCCAGATTCCTTAAGGGCAGTATTAGAAAAAGTGGAGTCATGCTTTGAGGGTGGAGAAAGGCGCTGGTGGGTGTGGACTGACGCAGTTATCTATCCTCCCAGTTCAGACAAGCCTGTGATTTTCCTTCCCCACAAATGTTCAAAATGCAATTACAGTTCCCCAACTTTATGCTTTTGTGCTCTTTTTGCTCCAAGAGAACAAAGCCCTGGTAATGGGAGCTGTCATCCCGATGCTCCGTGTCTTCCTTTCTTCACGGAGGGCCACAGCCTGCATCGCTCTCTGATTAGATGCATGTCTTAATTACTGGTTAAGGTCTTAGTTTTAATATATCCCCAAGGGGTAGATATTGTGAGTGTGCATATGGGGGAAGGGAGAGATTGCTCTATGGCTGCATTTATTGGTGCCTCACTGAAACTTTCTAAAATTTAAGGAATTTTGTTTCATGGTAAGGACTAAAAGATCGAAGTGACCAAGTTTAGACCACAGAAGCCTCACAAAAAGTTAACCTCTCTACGTTTTTGGTTATGACTCTCATAACTGAATCACAAAGTTACAAAGGAGTTATTCTTTGCAGATAACTAGGCCATACTGGAGGTGATAAAAATAATAATCATAATAAGAACCACAGCTATCATTTGTTCCGTTCTTGTTATGTATCAAGTACTGAACTCAGCTTTGTGTATATTTTATTTTCGCCCTTATAATGACAATATGAGGTAGAGAGTAAATCTCACTTTATAGGATTAAGTGTTATTATTCACATTTTGCAAAAATCAGTTCTCAGCCAGGTTAACAAACTTGGTTAAGATGAAATAGTTTTTGTTTGTTTGTGTGGTTGGTTGGATTTTGAGTCAAGGTCTTACTCTGTTACCCAGGCCAGAGTGCAGTGGCACGATCACGGCTCACTTCGCTGCAACCTCAGCCACCTGGGCTCAAGCAATCTTCCTGCCTTAGTCTCCCGAGTAGCTGGGACTACAGACACACACCACCACACCTGGCTAATTTATTCTTATTTTTATTTTGTAGAGATGGGGGCTTGTTATGTTGCCCAGGCTGGTCTTGAACTCCTGGGCTCAAGTAGTCCTCCTGCCTCAGCCTCCCAAAGCTCTGACATTACAGGCATGAGCCACTGCACCTGACAAAGGTCAAATAGTTGATAACTGATTGGGCCAGAATTGCAAACCAATGTGATCTGACTGTGAAGCCCATATCCTTACCTATGGTCATCTCAGTTTGGTGACATCTTAACTGTGTATACCATAACTTAGTCATCTATACTCCATTGCAGTTACCCCACTCTTCATTCTAACTGGATGATCAGATTTTACATGTAGAATGAATTCTCTTTACAACACTGAGATTGATTTTACTGTAAGTGGGGGGGCGGGGCATGGAATTTGGTCAGCTGTGAATATTTACTCTGAACCTAGAGATTTAAGTAATCCAGAATTGATGCTCAGACCTTTTGCCACTACCCTTCCTTGAAATATCTTTCTAGCAGGATCTGTGTGTGGAAAATGCTACCTGAATGAGTGTGGGCATGGTGGAGTTGCACTCAAAGCAGATCCTACCTGAGTCAGTAATGATTCAACTTAGTTATACATGTCTTATCAGCTATATATGTAGTGCTTTGTTAACTTTAAGACATTTGTTTTTCTTGGCAATCCCAGGCAATGAATAGAAGCAGAAACTTCTCTCAACTTGGAAGGTGTAATCTGAAACTATCTCTTGGATCAAGAAGATAAAATGAGGATTTATTTTGCTAAATATATCAGTGGCCAAAACTAAACGCTGTCTATCTCTGACAATGCACAAGAGTCACAGCCTTGTGTAAAACACAGCCCTGTGTTTGAGAAGAGCTGAAATAGTCATCTTTGCATCATCTTGCCCATCCCTAGCTATCCACGCCTGGTGTCATTATTGGGCTCTAAGAGCTGTTCTTTGTTTGAGTGTGGGGCTAATGCACACTGACAGCATGTTGATATTGATTCAAGTGTGGTGGATACTTAGGAATATTATTCCACAGGGCTCATTAGCCTTTTCTGGGTTCTGGTAAGAAGTTAACCTTTGTCCTAGCCCACTCCAAGGAAGCCCAAGCTTGTGTCTGCATGAGGTAGAGGAATGAGAGGCTGATCAGAAAGCAACAGAGCTACTAGATGCAGCGAACATAAGAGTTATGTTCCAATCAGAAAATAAAATAAATTAGCTAGTGGAATTTAGGAAAGTTGGTGGTCCTACTACATGTCTCTGATTTCCTTCTATTTCTAGCCCTGGACTCTATGAACGGCAATTTGTTTTGATCCTGTGGATTCAATTCAGCAAATATTTATTGAGTATCTTCTGTGTGGCAGGCATTGTCAGCGAACATAACAATGAACAAGACAGATGCAAATTTCTTTTCCCACTATATTCTAGAAGGGGAAACAAAACCAAACAGGTGAATTTGTAGAGTAATTTATTTCCCCTAACACTACAATACTATTTCAATTTCTATGTATTTTTTGTTCCATGTGCTAATAGATAGACCCATTACCTCTGCGTATTTCTTTAGGTGCCTGTACGGTTTATATGTGGAGGTAACCCCACAGCATTAAATAATCTTTTTACTCCTGCTTAGGTTTAGATTAGAATCTTTCTGGGTGTGGATAAGGCCAATATGGCAATTAGCATTTTGGGGGGTATAAGTTGTTATGAGAAATATAATTGTAATCAGACAAAAAGTATATGTCTATCTCAACTGACAAACTTGATGTGGAAATATGAAATGCATAATACAGTTCAATTAAGGGGAGATGTTTTTATATTTTTTGAGAGAGATGAATTTTTTCCCTTCTTTATTTTAAAGATGTGGGGTAAAAGTCAGGATTAGGCATATAAGTGGTCTACGTGCAGGTGAAGTTTGGGCCTCCAACTGGTCCCTTCCCCTGGTTTAGGATCAGGTACCCTGAGTGATGTTATGTGCCCTTCCCTTCCCTGGCAGTGCCCCACTACTACTGATCCCTCTCTTGTAGTATCACGATAAATGTTTAGGATCCACTTATGACTGAGGTGGTATTCAGTTCTTTATTTCTGTAATAGACCACTGAGTATGATGAATTCTAAATCCATCCAATTTGCTGTGAAGTCCATAATTTTGTCCTTCTTCGTGGCTGTTTAATACTCCACCATGTG
Source organism: Tarsius wallacei (assembly GCA_963574415.1). Taxonomy (NCBI): domain Eukaryota; kingdom Metazoa; phylum Chordata; class Mammalia; order Primates; family Tarsiidae; genus Tarsius; species Tarsius wallacei. Next base: position 6,395 of record CAUYQG010004913.1, read on the forward strand.
TATGTATCACATTTTCTTTATTCAGTCCATTTTCGATGGGCAGCAGGGTTGGTTCCATGTTTGTGCTACTGAGAATAGTGCTGCAACAAACATGTGTGTGTAAGTATCTTTTTTGTAGAATGATTTGAGTTTCTTTGGAAGGAGAGATATTTTTATTTTTATAAAAGGTATTTCTCACCATTAAAAACTGTTTCGAGAGCCCTGTAAATCGAGCATCCAGCCAGTGTTGATGGAGGTATGTGCCACACAGGGGCAGGTGTACCAGGCATGTCAGCATTGTCTGTTCACCCTAGTGTGCTTTACAAACATTACTTCAAATGAGAAGCATTTCTGTAAGCAATCATATTAACCAATGTATTTGAAACCAAGATGTCATTGTAATGAATATTTTCAGGTGCACATTCATGTATATATACGGTATATCCAGTTTGATGTGTCCCAACAGGAAAAAAATAATCACTTGCAGATTAACGATTCTCTTTGATGATAATTTCTCATACCCAACTCTGTAGATGGGCCCACGAGTGAGAAGGTTTTTCAGAGGAATGTCACTTTTTATAGGACGTTGGCCATGGCCACAGAGTTTTAGGTTCAGTATTCCTTCCTTATCTGAGGTTTCACTTTTCATGGTTTTAGTGACCCAGAGTCAATTGTGGCCCACAATTATTAAATGGAAGGTTCTAGAAATAAACAATCTGTTTATGTTGTGCATTCTGATTAGTGTGATGAAATATCATGCTGTCTTGCTCTGTTCTGCCTTTGTCCAGTGTAACCATGCTGTATACACTACCTGCCAGTTAGTCACTTAGTAGTGGTCTTGGTTATCAGATCAACTGTCTTGGTATCACAGTGCTTATGTTCAAGTCCCTTATTTTACTTAATAGTGGCCCCAAAGCTCAATATTAGTGATGCTGGCATCTTGTTGTAATTATTCTCATTTATTATTAGTTGTTGTTGTTAATCTCTTACTATGCCTAATTTATAAATAAACTCTATCATAGTTATGTGTGTGTGTGTGTGTGTGTGTGTGTGTGTGTATATATATATGTGGAAAAACATAGTGCATGCATGTTTATGTATATATATGGTTTGGTACTATCTGTAGTTTCAGCATCCACTGGGGTCTTGGAGCATAACCCCTGAGAATAAGGGGGTGGGCTACTGTTAAATTAATAAGGCATAATATTTCTCCTCCATAAGTGCATACTGTCAGCATCTGAATTCCTGAGTTGTTTTAAGACTTGGTGAAGATAAAGGAGAGATTTTGCTTCTCTTGTGAACCACCAACCCTGTTTTCCTCTGCTCTTCAGTCATAGGGCATGTTCCAAACTCTTCTAGCCATCTTGCAATGGTGTGCTTTTCTCCAGGAGAACCAGGGAGGCAATATGGAATCTTTGGAATGGGGTCTCGGACTGGCTAATGCATGAGCTGAACCTGGCCTGCAACTTGTTTTGTGTGGCTCCAAGGCAGGCTTTTTGAGTGTGCAACTTGGGTAGTTGCATAGGGCCCTGCACTTTGAAGGGTCCACACTTAGTGTAATACTCTGCTGTCGCCATCTTGAAATAATTTTTTTTGATTGTTTGTTTGTTTTGAGTAGGAGTCTCGCTCTGTTGTCCAGGCTGGAGTGCAGTGGCATGCTCATGACCACCATAGCCTTGGCTTGCTGGGCTCAGGTAATTCTTCTGCCTCAGCCTTCCAAGTAACTGGAACTACAGGTGCATGCCACCACACCTGGCTAATTTTTTTATTTATTGTAGAGATGAGGTCTTGCCAAGTTGTCCAGGTTGGTCTCAAACTCCTGGACTCAGACAGTCCTCTCACCTCAGCCTCCCAAAGTGCTGGGATTACAGGCGTGAACCACAGTGCCCGGCCTTGACATTCTTGATAAGTATTGAATAAGGAGCTCTACATTTTCATTTTACACTGGACCTATACATTATGTGACCAGTCCAATATGGCCTTTTCGATATCCCCACTGGTACAGCCTAAGCTCTGTAGATATTTGGATTTGAGACTCCTCTCTGCTTTCTACCACTCTGGAATAATTCAGATAGAAAATTGTAGTGTTTAAAAAAATGAAGGCACTATTGTTGTCAAAAAAACACAAAGCCCCTGTACATGGCACTTCAGTGGCATGCATGGTAATTCAATGGCATTTCTTTTATAGGCAATTGGGGATATATTACATTATACCTGAAGATGTTGGGTAGGTCAGGTTTATTTTTCACCACCATTGCTTTCAAGGGAGAAATCAAATCTGTGCAAAGGAAGCTAATTAAGCACGCTGTTGGTTCAATGTTTATATTAATTCTCCTGCCCTTTGTTTACTACTTGATTATTTTTATCACCTTCTTTATTTAACTCTCATTTAAATTACACAACATATTTATGCTGGCTAGGTATTTTTTCAGTACTATCTTTTTTTGTTGTTTTTCTCTCTCTCCAGGAGGCTGAGGGCCTATAATTTGATGTTATATTACAGCAAGAAGAGTTTGGGTTTTTTTTTAATTAAAAAGGAATTATAGTCAATATTTATAACAAACCCTTCTCTAGCAAGGCAGTTTCAGCCATGCTAATGTTCAGAAGTCCAGATCCACTATTACTGTTTATAATAATGAGATGCTGGTGACTGACTCCTGGACCTTATGGTTGGTGAAGCATTCCTACCCATCATGTCACAGTGAGAAGTGGCTGTGTTAATTCATTAATCTACAGATTTGTAGAGTTGTTAGATAATTAATATGAATGATGGCACTTGCTGCACAGATCAAAGGTACATTTGGTTTTTTGGCTGTGTGAGTAAACAGGAACTTGACAAATCCATAAGGGGCTCTTGTTATCTCTTGGAAGCCTAAGGATGGAGTCTTCTTCAAGGATTACGCCCCAGGAACTCACAACCTTGTCTGTACCCCTGAATAATCCTGATGCTCACCATGTTCACCATTGTACAAACCGTGACACCAACTGTTTCAGATGATTTCACCAGTAGTCAACAATTGACAAATGTGTCAAATGTCTGCCATGTACAAGATCATGTGCTAAAGGAACAAACGTTTTACAAATAAGGACGACCATAGGCACACGCATGTGTACTACTTGGAGAGCTTGTCACAGATTTAACACTGTTGCCTGGGTTGTGCTAGCAGACAGTTCTGATTACTTCTTCCCTTGTTCCAGACATAACCTGAGATGTACTTCCAGGCATATCTGTGGTTACCCTCTCATCTTCTGTTCTTCTCATCTAATTTCTTGATTTTAATGTTTTTTCTAATAACTCGTTACTTTTGCAGGCCCCACTCAAAATCACTGTGTCCCATTCCTCTCTATCAGCTTTCTCGACCCTTAGAGCTCACAGTTTGCTACTACCCCACTGACTCTCCTATCACTGTCACCTTCTGGGACAGTTCTGAACCTACCACAATCCTCCCCACCAGTAGTCCCCTAGGCTTTCATTTCCTTGCCACTGTTGGTTCCCTTATATTAGCATAAAAATAGGCCATGGAAAGCCAAATGCCCTTCCTCTGCTATGCCCCTCGGAAGTATAATTAATTCAAACACTGCCCTGTATTTAGTCTGTTTTGTGTTTGTGTGAATTGAAAGGGAATGACCCTTTAAAACTCATATCAGTCACTCTTGCAGGCAGCCTATTTGGGGGATCAACTAGAAATAACTGAAACAGCAGGGCCATATGTGGTAAAAGACTGTGCAAAAATAAAAACAGGTGTGCAAGTGTTTTTTTAACGTCCATTAGTGTTATATTACATTTTATTTTTAATAAAAAAAAATTAGGGAGGTGGAGGTGATAAGAAGGTGTATAGCACAGCAAGAAGCCAGAGGATGCACATTCCTTCAGTCTTAGCTAGAAGTGGCACACAGCTTCTAGAACACCATAGTGGAACACCTGTCTAAGAAGGGCAGCTGCTCCAAGAAAATGGGACAGATCTGAAAACAAAGGTAAAAATAAAAACAGCAACAAAAACAGGTGTGATTGCTCTGAGAACTAATAAACAATCAGACCAGTGAATTAAGATGTTGTGGTTTGTACTTATTTAGTAATATGTAATTGATAGCAGGATTTTTAAACATTTGAATTTTGACTAAACTGAGAAGGAATAAGTGGGTTGAGAGGCAGAGGTCCAAGAAAAAGAACATATCTGGCTTAAGAAGAGATACGCTTTACCCTACTATTGTTTACTTAGAGAGTTTTTCCTTTTGTTCTTTGCTCTGGTATCATTTGGTTTATTTTTTGTGAAGGTGAATAAACCCATATGTTTTGTTTTACTTTAAAAAAATTCATTCTTTAAGAAAATAGCAGGAATTGTGATCTCTGGTGTGATGTTTTTCTCTGGTTCTTAGATCTTAACAGATCCTATCCAAGTACCATATATGCTTAGATACTCAAACAAGAAGTAGTAAATTGAGTGCTGTCGACCAGCTTGAGAAAACAAAATGTTCCTTTCAAAACACTACTCTAGAACTTCAAATGGTGACAGAAATCACATTACCAAGCCTAAAGTGATTTTTTTGCAATAGCTTGCACCAAATGGGAGGTTTCCATTTTGGGTTTTGAATCCTAAAATCCAGCAATTTATACATATGTATATAGATGATATTCTCTGAGTAGGAGATTAGTGGTAGGGGAAGTGGGTAGGGGTGGGCGGTGCCGTGTGAGCAATAGTTATGTTTCCCTTCTGAATTCACTCTGTCTCCTGACACCCTATATCTAAATACTGAATAAAAACAGAGCCTGGAGAGGTGGATTTTGGAGCTAGGTGTATTTACCTTTACATTGCCTAAAATTATTAATCTACGAGCTAGAGGTTCTTAGAGCCTCATTTCCCCCCATATATGAAATAAGGAGAATATCCATTTTACAGGATAAAATGAAGTATTTTTTGTAAAGTTATTGACACAAAGTGAGCATTTGTTGAATGAAAGTTATTATTTTGCCTATTTAGAAATAGTGGGATAAGATTATTACTCTCTCAAGAAGAAAATGCAATTTCTTCTCAAGTCCATCCCTGAAACCAGGGATATCATTTTTAGAGCTTTTATTAATGGAAATAACCCTTTAATATATTTCAAATGCTTATATTGTGTCAAGCACACATATTACTGCATTTAAATTTCTTACCCTGATTAATTTTTCTCCATAGCACTTATCACCATCTGCAAACTGAATATTTTATTTATTGTTTGTTTGTTCGTTTTCCTAGTATACCTAGTATACCATGCTCACCAAGTTGTACCAAGGCAGCGATTTTTGTCTATTTTGTATGATTGTATTCTCTCTTGCAATGATCCTTTTCAAGGAACTAAAAACACTCGATTTATTCTTGCTATGTCAAGAAACCCTTGTGGCTGATGGTTAGGACATTATTAGGACATCTGATTATTCTAAATTATTTTGCTTAAAGCAGGGATATTGCCTGGGACCTCTGATGTCCTCCTTTGTGAAGGGTCTCTATGAGGAAGCTGGGGTTTTACAGGTCATTTGAAAGATATATTGAGTCTTTCACTGATGGTTCTCTATCTTTCTCCCTTTCATGAATTTGAGTCTCCTCTAGGAACAGAGTTGTTTATTCTCCTTTAAATCCTGAACCCCTAGCTATAAATCTCAAACTGATGGACTGATAGATTTTGAAAGAATCTTTCATGAAAGCACCAGATAGGGAAAATGATTAGCCGTGAAAGTTAGCCCTTCCCTACAAATGCTCTAATGAGAAATAAAGTAATGCTCAGGAATGATACAGTTGTTTGGCCAGAGGAACATAAAGCTTCATAAATAAAGGAAATAATTAAGCTAGCGTATTTCTGTTATTTGTTTTGATTTGGAGGCAAACTATCTTTTAGTGATTATCTGCAGCTGAATTTTGTACCAAAGGCATATTCTAAATGTCATACTTTTGAACCTAGTATTTATTTCTCAGGGAACAGGTGTTGGTTGTTGTTTTAAAAAAAATTCAAACCATTTTGACAGCATTCTATTTTTAGAATGCTTTCCTCTTTAAAAAAAGCAAACACTATCCAAAAGCAATTAGAAAAACATCTTGGGAGAAGGCAGTGTTCTGGTTATGCCATAATAATAGCAGGCTAAATAAGAAAAAAGTAATGCTGTTAAAATGTAAAACTCAGTGTTTTTATTTTATGATCATAAATATATTTAATATATTTATTTTTAGCAACTTCATCATGCTATAAGTAAAAATTATACCTCGTAAAAATTTTCTTACATCTACAATACATGGCGTGGCTAGTTGCAATATATAAGGACATTATTATGTTCAAATAGCATGTTATTCCAGTCCAGAGAACACTGGACTGGAAGCAAAAAGCTTGAGTTTTTGTACCTGCCATATAATCTTCCTGAACCTTGATTTCTTCTGCAGTAAAATAAAATGGTACAGCATAGCAAGATCCCGTCTCAAAAAAAAAAAAAAAATTAGCCAGGTGTGGTGGCTCATGCCTGTAGTCCCAGCCACTTGAGAGGCTGAGGAAGGAGGATCACTTGAGCCCAGGAGTTTGAAGCTGAAGTGAGCTCTCATTGCATCTCTATACTCTATACTCTAGCCTGGGTGACAGAGTGAGATTCTAACTTTAAAAATATATTTTATTAATAAAACCTAATTTAAAAACCTAATAAAACATAAAATGACTTTCATGACACCATGAGTCTTTTACCAGACCAGAAAGGACAAATCTTTGACTCTCCTCCTTTTCTCTGGATGATCTATGCTTGTGGATGGCTTCTCCTATAGTCATTTGCTGATGATTCATAAATTTGGATTGCTAGCCTCTGGGATTGAGATTTATATTTCTCCTGCTTTCTGTACATCTTCTACTGAACCTTCCACAGGCACCTTTCACTCTGCACGCCTAAAATGACCTCATCCTTTCTGAACTCCCTGTCTGGAATAAATCACTTTCTTCAATCCCATCCCTCAGGGAGGGGGCTAGGAGTCATCCTCAGTCCTCTGTTCCATCTCTCTCCTCACCAAAGTCCTGTTGAGTCACCAGGTCCTGTCTTGTTTCTAAGTCTCTGGGATTTGGTGAAAATGAGTGTGGGGTCACCCCATGTAATATTTTTTTTTTTTGTGATAGATCTAGGTCATGCTTTCACAACTCCTGGCTTCCCTTTTTCTAAACTACAAAAGTGATGTTATTAGACGTTCTCTCACAGAAGGCCCTCCTGCTGTCATGATCTTTCTAGCTGCTCTCTGAACCTTTCCAGCTAGGTCAAAACTTGTATCTGGAACAACCTTAAGTATTCAGTGTGGTTAGTGTACTATGGCGGAGAGGGGGAGAAGACGTACTAGTGTGAGCACCGGATGGGGACTTCACTGAAGAAGAGATGTGTTATCTTAGATGGAAAGGGTTGTTATTTTTTAATTTTGAAATAAAAGTTTATCTGATCATAGAGTTTCCAAAGTTGGTATGTAAAGTTACTACATCCTGACTCAAAGGAATTACATACTGCTGACTTCAGCACTAGAATGCATTTCTTTTTGCGGCCAAAATTCTCATTTGTCTTGTGAATTAATTCCAGTGGACAGGAGCCAGTTTTAACTCTATAGCCTACAACACTGACATTGCTATTCACGATAATGTTCACGATAGAGCAAAGCAGCAAACTTTTTTCCCTTTGAATATTCAAAGGTTCCCATGAGGAAGGCAGGTGACATGTTGATGAGCTTGGGCTTGGGGTCAGTGAAATCTTCTTATTTCAAATCCCAGTCCTACCACCCACCAGCTCTGTACCTAGGGGAAATTGCCCAACCTTCCTAGGTCTCACTTTTTTTCATAATGCCTACCTTCTCAAGTATTGTAAGGCTTACAAATGTATGTAAAACACCTTGCAGAGTGCCTGGGGTACAGGAAGTGCTTGGGAGTAGCCAGTGGACACTGGGGCTATTCATAACATAAGTGGAGGGCTAACTGGTGGCGGTGGCCAGCCTCCCTGCCTGGGCCTCATTTTAGGAGAATTTCTGATGCAATTCCAGACTGCTGCGATATCAGTGGTTATAGAAGTCCTGTATTAGCATCTAGTCCAATTTCTTTGCTTCTTCCTTAAATTAGACAGTAACAACCATATTACATGTAAAGAATTGAGGAGACCAGCGATAGCTCTGCTTGTGAACTTGGCCTGTGCTTCACACCCCATTCAAGCCCCAGGTCCTTCTTCAAACCTTTACTCATTCCTCCAGCTCTCTGTAGTCATAATTTCTCTGATTTCCTAAAGCAGTAATATTCTTCATGATGATTTACTACTCGTTCATAATACTCTGAGGTTGTTTTACATGTGTAAATCTGTTTCCCCAAGTAATCGGAAGCATCTCTGACAACAACTTTGGCTGTTCTCACATTCCCCAAGGAGTCTGGCACAATGGTGCTCACAGCTAGACCCTATGTGAAACCGCAGGCAGGTACAATTTGACCTACTCTCCTTGTGTTCTAGGTCCCTTTTGCTACTCAAGGATGCCTGGAATCTATTTCTATAGCCTTCTATAAGGCTGTCTTCCCTAGGTTATGCCCCTGAACCACCCATACGCCGTTGTCATCATTCTAGCTGTTGTGTTTTGGGACCTGTTTGGACAAGTAGTGAGTTATAAAACCAAGAGATCCTTGCAGTGTTCTGCATATAACACCAACCCAACATGCATTGATCGAACACCTAGACAGTGACCATGATTATGTATGTCCTGTAGGACATATATAGCTAAGCAGGAGAGTGGGGAATCAGAAAAATGATAAAACCATCTAATTAGACCCAGTAAGTAAAAAGTGCTATGGGAAGGTAGGTGAGAGTGCAGTTAATTCAGCTCACGTTCAGGGTCTAAACAGGAGGCAAAATCTGACCTGAGCCTTAAGGAGTGACTAGGGGTCCCAGTTGGATGGAAATAAGGGTATTCCTGAGTACAGGTGCCCACCATGGTAAGCAAGAGATTATGAGAGGTTATATAAGGAGAACAATTGTATAGAGTGAGTATTTGGGATGAGGTTCAGAAACGAGGTTTGGATGGGACGTGAAAGAGCTCTTCATGAAATGGCAATGTAAAATGAATATTTATATATCAAATTTTATTTTTCTTATGCTTCTTTTCTAATTTGGGGAAAAGGTTTTCAAAGAAAAATTTTTGGAGCCAATGAGTAATAAAACTCACAGTTAAGACACAATACTATCAAGGGCAATTTCACATTTTAAAACATACATTTAACTCTCTAATACAGACAGATTCAATTCACACAGTCTGTTGTGTACTCAGGTATTGAAATGTTTTATATAGTTAACTTCACATTTTCCCCACAGGTGCCGAATATGTAAGCAGACACAGGAGTAACTCTCAGGGGGAAAAATTGCCTGTGGGCTTTTCTCAGGTATAGGTAAAGCATTGCCTCAAAATGATTACCTGACTCAGCAATGAAGGGTTAATATTCCTTTAGGCTGTCTAGTTGTGGTGTAGCCAGTGGCGTCTCAGCTTGAATTGTCTCCATCACTGAGTTTCAGACATATCTGGCTATGTCTGCTGAATGTCTGCCCTACGTCAGCGATGAGTTGGTGGTCTGTCCCATTAGTGTATTGGCTCTAGTGGCAAAAGAGGCTTCTGGAGAGAACTCATCTTAAGAGACGTGAATCAGCCATGATAAGCTCTAACCACCAAAGAATGGGATGATTCTGAGGCCAGTTTTGATGTGGGTCATGAAGAAATGTCCTGTCTCAACCACTCCCTGGACTCAGGACTGAGTCCTAGAAAAGCTGGGGAGGGGCAAGTGGGCTGTATCACTAAAGAGCTGTTTCACTAAAGAATCTGTACGTCACTTGAGCACAAGACTACTGCTTCAGTTGCCTTCAGCAGAGCATATTGTATGAGAGGGAGAAAGGCATATTCCCCACTATCCACAGATACTCTGAATCAGATGTTTCCAAACTCTTTTGATTGACATTTTCATCTGTTAAAAAATGTCTATGCCTGCTGCGGTGGCTCAGGCCTGTAATTCCAGCACTTTGGGAGGCAGAGGTGAGAGGATTGCCTGAGCCCAGGGGTTCAAGACCAGCCTGAGCGACTTGGCGAGACCTTGTCTCTACAATTAATCAAAAAATTTAGCCTGACATGGTGGCACACGCCTGTAGTTCCAGCTACTTGGAAGACTGAGGCGGAAGGATCACCAGAGTCCAGCAGGTGGAGGCTGCAGTAACCGTGAGTATGTCACTGCACTCCAGCCTGGGCAAGAGAGTGAGACTCCAACTTAAAAAAAAAAAGTCTCAGCTCTCTCACATATTCATACCTTATATATTTTATAAAACATATAGAGAAGTAAAAAACTTAAAAGGTCAAAATAAAAATTAAACAGAAGTTCTAATATTTCCTTCATACCCTCAAAGATTTGCCTGGCATCCCCCTTCAGGGTGAGTCCCCTGTCATGAAGACCTCTGCTCTAGATCATCAGTAGGAGGAGCCTGGTGGTGCTCAGAAATAGCTGCTTTTTTTGGTAAGGTACCCATGATGCAATGAGTGTACATGCTTGTGAGACTCGCCCTCTTTTCAGGGAGCTAGAGTCTGGTGAGGCAGGTAAGAGGAAGTTCTAGAAAAATGTAGATATGTAGGACATTTTTCTACAACTGTAGGTCAACCCATCAGTTCCAGGGTCTTCTCTCTCATGCCGGAGAATTCCTGGCAGCCGCTATTACCAGATAGAATGCTTGAGGCAGAGGTACTCGTTAAGTCACCCTCTGGGGACCCTTGCCACTGATAAAAGGGAATCTGTAGTACCTATTACTCAGTAAGAACAATGACATTGGTACTTGACACACAGGAATTATTTGAAGGGGCTTTTTACAGATCTATAGGACAATAGCTATTCCCACAGTGATGACATTGCAGAATTTCAAAGCAACAGCTATTTTGGGCAGGAATTCAGAACTGTACTCTATAGGTTCAAAGTGTGTTTGTCCTGTAATATGAGAGTGTTTATATTTTAATGCCCTTCAAAATGTTTCATTTAAACTTAAAAATCAAAGGAGAAGTTTTCCACAAAACTCTTGATTTTATGACTCTGTGTAGATGCTTAGAAAGGAGGGAAAATGTCTTATGTCCCAAGAAGGCAGACTGCTGTACCGGAGGACAGAGAACTGCCTATTTCTTGACCTTGTGTGGTCCTGAGCCTCAGAAATATAGAAAGATCTGTTGGCATGTTAGGGCTTGATGCTGTGAGTAATGGGATACAATTTTGGATTGGGAATTGGAAGTTCCAAATTTATTACAAATGTGCAAGTAATAGTGATAACAACAATGGTGATGGTTTCTTTCATTTATTGAGTGCTTATTATGTGTCGGCTGTATATTAAGAAGTGTGATATGGCTACTACTAAGGCTAGAGTAGGGAAAAATGTAAGATGATCATGAGTATCATATAGTTCAAGAAAGTAAGGAAGTACTCAAAAAACAAAAGACTGGGCCATGTCAAAGAGATACAAGAGGCAAGCTGAAAAAGCTTCTAATGGCCAAATCTAATAAATAATGTAATATTGAGTTATAACTTAAAGTGTAAAATAAATATATATGAGTGTATACTAGTATACATAAATGATTAAATAAATATATAAATGGGAGAAGAGGCAGATCTTTACACAAAATTCCAAATAATAGGTGTAAATACTCCCATTTTTAGGAGGAAAAGCTTAAACCACTATTGAGGATGGGTTAGACTTAGTGACTTGCTTTCAAAGAAAAGGTTATGGAAAGGGCAAAATAGCAACTGTAAAGTGGAAAAACTTAGTAAATATGACCTTAACCAAATGATGAAGATTAATGTCACCAGTGATGTTGTGTGGCTATTGTGTACTTCTAATGTGATGTGATGAGAAGGCTACTTTACCTCTATGGTATTCTTCCCAAATACCCATAACACCATTTTAATCACAAGAAAAACATCAGACAAACCCAGATTGGGGACATGCTATAGGATACATAGCTTGTAATCCTCAAGACTGTCAAGGTCATGAAAAACAAGGAAACCCTAAGACTGGAGGAAACTAGGGAGATATGACAACTAAATACTCTAGATTAGGTTTTGGGACTGCAGGAAGACATTACTAGAAAAACTGATAAAAATCCAAATAAATTCTGTAGTTTAATTAACAATAATAAACCAAGATCAGTTTTATAGTTTTTACACATGTACCTTGATAATGTGAAATATTAGAAGGTAGTTGAAGGAACACACTAATGGTCAGATTATGGTAGGAATTGTCCGTGCTATCTTTGCAGCTTTTCTGTAAATATAAAGTTATTCCAAAATAAAAAGTTTATTGAATAAATAAATAATGAGTAAGTGAACATTGAGTAAATAAGTAAATATATAACATACTTGAGGCATTTAAAAAATAATACAGGCTTACTTTTATTAAAAATCAGAGTATTATAGAAAATGAAAAGTAGAAATTCTCTTTTTTCTGAGTAGGAACTCCAAGCCTGCCCCATCTAACTCACACAGGTAAGTGATTTAATAATTTGGCATCAGTTTTTCCAGATATTTTCTGTGATCTATAGGTACATACTTTACAAATGTATAACTGGAACTTTGTTTTTCATTGTCTCGTGACTTATTTTCTGTCTACTAAATGGTGCCTCATGGAGTTGATTTTGAGACAGAATGCAATTATTTTCCAGTGATTTTAAAATGTTTGTGACAGAGTACTGTTCCATAAAGGCATTAAACTGTTGAGTCTACATCTTACTCTGTTTTAAAGCCTTTTAGATGTACTTCTTATAGACGTGAAATAATTTTTTCTTTCTTCCTTCTACCTAAAATTACAATTTTAAGCATTTCTAAAGTTTTGTGGTATTAGCCAAGATTATTACCTGCTCTGCTCTAAAAATTTGGACTTGTATTAAGGAAAAGAACTTATTAATCATTAGACTATAGAAGTATAGAAGATGTTGCTAGTTGGCCATGACTTTGTTGGTAAATGCTACCTGAAGTTATTTGTGACAGAAATTGAATGTGTGTATATGTATATGTGCGTATACACACCCACCCACCCACCATTATATCTATATTTAAAATTTAAAAGCATTACTTTATTGCTGGCTTAGGTAGGCTAAGGATAGTAACTTTTGATTATCTGAGCCCAGAGTCAAAGGAATTATTAATCTGAATAATTATAAGTTTTCTTCATTTTCAATCCTCTTTATAACAGTTAGAGCTGGAACTTGAGCTTGAGTCTGTCTGTACTCCTTCTATGCCTGCTGGGTAGCCCTGCTTTAGAAGTTGTAGAAGATTCCACAGCTGTGAACACTAGTTTCAGTGCAATCTTGGGGGACTGTGTGTGTGTGTGTGTGTGTGTGTGTGTGTGTGTGTGTGTGTCTGGGGGTTCTTCAGCAAGCTCCCCTGGCCTTTTCTCCTATCAGAGTTCTCTCTCATTCCCAGTCCAGATTGGAACAGTACTTCACTGGTTGACCTTACTGTAGCTTTCCCAACATTTCATTTCTTTTTTCTCCATTTTTTCTTTAGTTTTGTTTTACTTTTAATTTATACAATTATTATACATATTTATGGGGCACAGTGTGATGCTTTGAGAGAGAGATATATATCTTGTAATAATCAAATAAGGGTGTTAAGCATATTTGTCACCTCAAACATTGACTATTTCCTTATGGTGAAAACATTTGAAATCCTTTCTTCCAGTTATTTTGAAATATACGATACAATATTGTTAACTATAGTCACCCTACTGTGAAACAGAGTACTAGAACTTACTCCTATCTAAGTATAATTTTGTACCCATTGACCAATCTCTCCCCATCACCCTCTTCCTGTCCCCAGCCTCTGGTAACCACTACTCTGTCCTTCCATGTGATCAGATTTTTAGATTCCACAAATGAGTGGGATCATGTGTGTTTGTCTTTCTATATCTGGCTTATTTCATGTAACATAATGTCCTCCAGGTTCATCCATGTTGCTGCCAATGACAGGATTTCATTTTTTAAATGGCCAAATAGTATTCCATTGTGTGTATATTATACCACATTTTCTTTATCCATCCATCTGTTGATGGACACTTAGGTTGATTCCATATCTTGGCTATCGTGAATAGTGATGAAATAAACCTGGGAATGTAGATATCTCTTCAATATTCTGTTTTCTATAATGGCTGTACTAATTTACATTTCTATCAACAGTTTATTAGGGTTCCCTTTCTCCACATCCATTTCAGCATTGGTTATTTATTTATTTTTGTCTTTTTGACAACAGACACTCTAATTGGTGTGCCAACTTTCCATTCCTCAACCAATGGCAGGTACATCCCTGCAGAGAAAAGTGAAGCCAAGTGATAGGAATTCCTCCCATGTCCTACCTCCCCCATACAAATATACAAGTTGGAACACCCCTCTTTATCTCCGTTCATTGGGTTCTATAGAAAGAGGCAAAATATTGTCAAAAGTATGGATTTTGAAATTGTAAAGAAATGCACCTGTTCCCTGCTTTTGCTACTGTAGCTGTGTGACTTTGGGCAATTTACTTAAATCTTGCTAATGCTTAATTCTGTGGAATGGGGATATTGTAGAGCCTACCTGGCAGTATTAAAAGATAATGCAGGTGAAGTCAATTTAGCTTGGTGTCTGGCACAATGAATACCTGGCGTGGTAAGTGACAAGAGAACTTCTTTCTGTTCTGGTTCAACTCATCTTCCAGGGCTTACCTGGATCTTAAATGTGTCCTACTTCTCTGGCTCCTTCCTCTTTTCTCATAGCCAAGTTTTTGACAGAGTAGGATACTCTGCTTCAATTTAAATCAGCTCTTAGACTAAAGCAATCTAGATTCTGTGAGCCCCCTCTACTGAGACTGTCATAAGGTTACCAGTAAGACCCCCTGAAGCAGACATGTGCTTTTCTTGCCTAACATCCTTTCCACTTCTGACAGCTCGGGGAGCTGCCCTCCTCTGTGAATCTTGGTGTAACTGTCAGTTCAAGTGCCTCGGTCTCTCCCAGCCCAGAAATGGATATAAGACCCCGAGTCAGGCCAAGCTGATAAGCAAGTCAAGGGAATAGCAGATGATGGCATTTCCTTTTGCTACCCTAGTCTTCCTGGACATTCTTGTTTCCTGTCCTTTCTATGGACTGTTTCTTTGATTTTTTTTCTCCCTGGCATTTGTGATCTGCCTCGTTTTCCTTCAATAAATCTCTTCTTACTGGACAGTTCTATTGCTTACAGTAAAATAACTGTAATGAATACAAGTCTTAACTGGTAAATTAAAGGGGACATTTCAGTACTTGTACAATTTGTTTTCTGGCACTCTGGGCCCCTTTGTCCTGGAAACTTTCTGTCCCTGTAAATTCTGCAATGATGCACTGTCCATTTCTCAGTCCCACCCCACTCTAAGCCCCACTTCTTAAGTGTTTGTTTTCCAGGTTTTCTCTCTTGTTGTGTTCTCATGCTAACCAAGTGGTTCTTGAATTGTGCTACAAATCCTCTGGCAAAATAGGAGACCTATGGATCCCTTCTCTGAACAGTGTTTCTAAATGCTTTGAATAAAATGCATACAATTGCAAATAAATCAAATTATACTGGAATATCATTATAAAAACATTTCTAAAAATTGTGATATGGTAATTGGTGTGCTTTTTTTTTTTAATTAACACTCCAAACAACAGGATGTAGTGGTGAGTCTAACAACTGTCATAATTTTGAGGCAGTAATGAGTGTAAATGCTATTTCAAGATATTTTAATAACTTTAATGTGCTATGAAAATATCTGAGGTTTCTATTATACTGCTAATACTTCTGTGACTTGTTGTTTATATTTAGAATTGAGAGAGATTTCAGTTTATGAAAATAAGAATGTATTTTTTTCCCATTCAAATTCTAGGACTCCCTAAATTCTGTCCACAGAGCCCCCAGAAGACCAAGGACTCTAGATGAAGAATCCCCACCCAAGTCCTCTGCCTAGGGGTTCTCATTCATGACAATGCTTACTCTTACTATCCATGTCTTGAGGACTCATAGGTTTATATCCTCAGCCTAGGTTTCTATATCTAGAGACCTTCCTGTATGTCCCACAGGCAGCTCCCCCTCCACCTGTCTATATCTGAATTTCCTTCTTATATCTCTTTATCTTCCTGGGGGTTTCTCACCTCTCATCTGCTCTGTTGTTAGCTTCCAGTATTGTTCCCTTCAATGTGCCCACCGCACTGCTGCCAGAATGATAATTCAGAAAAGCTGATATGCTCCAATATCTGAGTGTATCACTGCCTTGTATAAGATTCTTCAGTAACTCCCCTTTGTCTACAGGTTGAAATTCAAAGTTCATTTTATCTCATGAAAAGCCCTCCACAGGCAATATCACAGGTTCCATCTCTTGCCACTTTCCTCTCTCAATCCTCTCTTCACTCTCTACCTTCTACCTGTACAACTTGCTTTAACCATGTACATACATCTGAAACTTCCCTAAATGTCCTTAGAACTTCCATTCCCTGAACTTCTGCACAAGCTGTTGTGTGCCCTAGCCTTGCCTGCCTGGTAATTCTTACTCATCTATCAAGTTGGGCCCAGGTGCCTTCTCCCAGGGAAGCTTCTTTGATGCCTCATATATAGTTGACCCTTCCCTCCTTCATTCTGTGTTTGAGCTGACATATGCCTCTAGTAAAGTTCATATTATATTGGATTATAATCATGAATTCCTATATTTCTTCTTGTCTCTAAAGTATAAAGTTCTTGATGAAAATGACCATCTTTTATTCATTTATGTATTTCCAGTTCCTAGTATGATAGGAGCTCTGACCATATAGTCATTGTACCCAACAAATATTTGGTGAGACATATTTAGTGTTACTAGAAATTGCTGTTGTATGTTCACATAGAAATAGAATGTGGGTTTGTTTTAAGGGATTAAAGAAAATTAATGAATCTTTTCCACTATAAATTTAGGACAAAATTTTAGCCTCACTGTATAACATAATTGGACCTTACTAGCAGAGAAACTAGGTCAAGAAACTGTTGCTGTGCAGGAAAAATGAAATTGTAGACATTTTAAAAGCTGCTATGAGTTTCTATATATAAAAGCTCAGGCAACCATGTCTGTTTTAAGGTACTGGCTTAGCTAGATATATTATTCATTTTGTATGATATTATTCTTTTCTCCCATATCTATAAATGTTTGAGTGGAGGTTAGATTTATCGCAAATGGGAATTCTTAGAGAAAAAAGTCAGTAATATTTGTGAATCCTTAATGTGGAATGATGTTTAAGAATTTAGAGACGGAATTACTAAACAGAAGGTAATCTTACAGCGTGCAATTAAATCATGGCTGCTACTAACCCAGATGGCACCTTTATGCAAACTAGAAAAACACATTCCTTCCTCAAAACACCTTGCTTTCACCTTTAGGAAATTGTCATCATAGACTGATTTATTTAGAACAGGGTGCTTTCCACTGCCATATTCTTGAAATCCACACTCATAAATACGCAAATCTATGGTATCTGTGATGTGAAGGACACCTCTTGGATATGGCACCTTTGTATAATGCACAGTCTGCATTATGGCATATATGGTAGCCTTAGCCCTAGGGTTCTATTTAGCATTCTCTCCTTGTGTGTGGTTTTGCTACCAGTTACTTATTGTTCAAATGATGGTGAAGGTTTACAGATGAAAATACTAGCTGCACTTAACTAAGAGGGAGAAGAAGCTAACTTTCAGCACATCCAAGTGACCCTGAAGCCACCTCCAAGACCACTGTCTCTTACAGAATTGAAACAGGGCACCAAAGAGCACTGTGCTTAGGCCATTGCTTACCTGGCTTGAAAAGTATTATAGACTCAAGGGTTCTGAAACATCATGTGCACATGCTAAGACTCCACAGAGCATGTACCTTCAGCTCTTAAATTCTTGTTCTAGAACTCTGAGATAGATTTTCAACTACAAATTTTAGGACTATGGTAAAGCAACAACAAAAGTTGTGGCTAGAAATTGGTCTTTGCCACCTAAAAGGTAACACTTGCTTGGACCAGAACTTGGAATCCCTGTTCTTGTGCAAATCTTTTGGTTGATTCGCAACATATGAAGCTAGGAAAATGTTTGTTCCCCGAATAAAAATGAACACTTGCTTAGTATCTCATGAAGAATGCAGTTTGAGGCCTAAAGGAATTTGGATATACTTTGTTTCCCTTGCTTTTTCCATCTTATGTTTGGTCTCTGACCCATATGTTGGATGAGGGACCAGGTATGCAGTAAGTCAGAGCAATTTACTCTAGGTGTATTCTGGCTTTTTCATCTCTCAAGAGAACTGTCATAACAGGAGAGCCATGATTCCAATAAAACTGGAAGGTAGGTGGAACATTCTGAGGATAAATGCAGGTTGTAGGTGGGCTCGCTTACTTTGGAGCTGGGGTGGTGGATGGAGTTTCTCAGGGGATTGTGGAAAGAGAGAAAAACAATGGGATGTGGGTCAGATTAAAAGATGCTTGCATTAGGCCGGGCTCAAGCCTGTAATCCCGGCACTTTGGGAGGCTGAGGCGAGAGGATTGTCTGAGCCCGGGGGTTTGAGACCAGCCTAGGCAACTTGGCGAGACCTTATCTCTACAATTTAAAAAAAAGTAGCTGGGCGTGGTAGCCCACGCCTGTAGTTACAGCTACCTGGAAGACTGAGGTGGAAGGATTGCCTGAGCCCAGCAGGTTAAGGCTGCAGTGGCTGTGAGCATGCTACTGCACTCCAGCCTAGGTGACAGAGTGAGACTCCAACTCAAAAAAAAAAAAAACGGCCTGGATCAGCATGAGAAGCCCACTGGGTAAAGATCAATGACTATACAGGCTGTATTTTCAGTGTTGAGCAGGGATGGTAGGGATTTCAATCATTGTGGGACTGATTGGCCTCAAAGCTCTGGTACAACGTGCATCAGAACAGACACCTGCTGAGGTCCCAGGTGCAGAGGAGGTCTGGAGCAGCTGGCAGGCTGGTCCCAAAGCTAGGGTTGGCTCAGGGACTGGCCTTAGATGGATGGAGGCTTCTTTCCATGACAATAACTCAGCTGGTCCTTATTGGAGTCTGAATGTTGGGTGGGATAAAAGGGCCCTTGCCTCTGTGGAGTTGCCAAAAAGAGACACATATAACAACTATACAATAAAGTAGGATGAACTGAATGCTACAGTAGCATTTCTGAACAGACAAAATTTGGAAGGAGTGCAGGATAAGGAGCAATTAACCCTCTTGAGAAGAGCCTTCTCCAAGAAGTTGGTCTTTAAAAATGAATATTTTTCTGTTTGTTCCTGATTTTTCAAGGAAAACATGCTCATAAAAAAATAGAAGTATGAAATACATATAAAAAGTAGGAAAAAGAAAAGACATACTTTAAAAAACTTATATTTTAAAATAATTTAAGATTTACAAAAAAGAGTTACAAAGATAATACAGAATGTACCCTTATGTACTCTTCACCAAGCTTTTTCTAATGTTAACATCGAGCATAGCCATGGTATGTTTATCAAAATTAAGAAATCATTATTGATGTATTACTATTAACTAAGCTACTCTATAGACTTTGTTTTTTCATTATTAGCCTCTTTTCTGCTCCAGTATCCAATCCAGGATCCCACATTGAGTTTAGTTATCATATCTCCTTAGTCTCTTTAAGTTTCTGACAACAACTCTGTCTTCCTTGTCTTTTATGACCCTGACACTTTTAAAGACTTGTGGTCAGGTATCCTGTAAAATATCCCTCAATTTGACTTGGTCTGAGTTAGAATAGACTGAAGCTATGGATTTTGGAAGAATACCATAAAAGTGTTGTGCCTTTCTCATCACCTTGAGTTAGAGGGCTTATAATATCCACACAACAGATTGCTGGTGGTTTTAACCTTGATCACATGATTAAGGTGGTATTTACCAGTAAAATTACTATGTTTCACTCTCTGTGCTCCATGCCTTAGAAGCAAGTCATTAAATTCAGCCTCACCTAAGGGGAGAGAAATTGACTTCCACCTTTTAGAGGGGGATCTATCAAAGAATCTGTGGGTGTATATTAAAGGCTCCATGGTCATCAGTAAATGGGAGAGGGGAACAGATACTTTGAGGCTATGCAGATATCCTCTTTTCCTAAAAAAAACCAAACTTTGCATGTTGATTGTAGCATTCATCAGTAGATCTTGCCTGTAGCAGTTATTACTGTGATGTTATAATGGTGATTTTTCTATTTCCCCCACTCCTCCACATACATTAACTGAAATTTTTTCTGGAAAAAATTGTTGTCAAGCTGGGCTCAGTGGCTCAGCCTGTAATCCCGCGCTTTGGGAGACTGAGGTGAGTGGATTGCCTGAGTCCGTGGGTTCAAGACCCGCCTGGGCAACTTGGCGAGACCTCATCTCTACAATAAATCAAAAAATTAGCTTGGTGTGGTAGTGCATGTCAGTAGTTCTAGCTACTTGGAAGGCTGAGGCGGAAGGATCTCCGGAGCCCAGCAG
Source organism: Tarsius wallacei (assembly GCA_963574415.1). NCBI lineage: Eukaryota > Metazoa > Chordata > Mammalia > Primates > Tarsiidae > Tarsius > Tarsius wallacei. The sequence goes on from CAUYQG010004913.1 coordinate 26,849, forward strand.
TTTGAGGCTGCGGTGGCCGGGAGCGTGCCACTGCACTCCTATCTGGGCAACAGAGTGAGACTCCAACTCAAAATAATAATAATAATAATAATTGTTGTCACTCCTTCTGCATTTATTCAGTCATTTGTAACAGTGTAAACTCATTGATATTTATTTTATTCTTTGGACTATAATCCAATACTATGGTTATTTTTTACATTGCTCAAATTGTTCCAGTTTTGGCCATTGAATGTATATTTTTGAGAAGCTGTGGAAGGTCATCATAGACTGAGAATACAGTGTGAGCAATAATTTGGTAGAGGAGGAACCTGGTAAGATCAAAGAATCAATGTTAGGTTCTGCAATCAATGGCAGAAGACAGGGGAAATTGAGGGAAATGCTTACAAACACAGGTCAGGAGGCCTGTGCTGGAAAGTAGGCAGCAAATAGACAAGTTTGTAGCTATTTCTTTTCTTTTTTTCAAAGCACAGTAACTAATGTATCCCTGGACCATTTAAAAGGAGGCCATCAAGTTTTTTTGTCTTGGATTCCGCTGAGTAAAATATATGAGGGACTAATTAGCGTTTTCTTCACTGCCTCTGGAACCTTCCTCCTTCCTGTAGGGGATCTTTCCACCTACCGTTGTGATTAGAATTGTATTCTTATTGGTTTTTATTAAAGTTACTTTATGATTTATAAGGCTCAATCTCAACAGAGAACAGGACTCATTTAGACTACAGGGAAAATAATTTTATTTCTGTTTGTTTGTTTATTGTCAGTTGATTGCTCTTTCCCATTCACTGAAAGCCAGGAGGGTGTTACTATCCTTCAATGCTTAAAGAAGGCTTGATTCCTGTTGTGCAGGCTTATTGTTGAATTGCATGTCAGTAGGGAGCTCTGCTGCTGGTTGAGTGTAGAAACTTGAGCAAGTCTCATCTCTTCTCTGAGTTTCTTTTTCTTTAGCACTGAAATGACAGTAATTCACCTGCCTTACAGGTTTGTTGTAAGAAATGAATACGTTGATTGGTTTTTAAAAGTTACCTAACACAGTGCTTGGCCTGTTGTAGGTATTCAGTAAGTGTTGTGAGAGTCAGACTAGAACTGAGAGAGTCCTTGAAGGATTGTCGAGTCTATTCCCCTACCTGTGGACCAGTGAGTAGCTCCAGCCTTCAGGTTAAAAGTTTTCTACTTTCTGCTTGAGTATGTCCAGCCATGTAGACTTCACAACCATCTTTAGCAGCGGTAAAAAACATTTATTCAAACCTCCTATATGTCGGTACTCTATGAATTGTGTACATTACATAGATGAATAAGATATATCATGAGCACCAGTGAGTTTACAGTATTGCAAGGAACACAGCTGCACAGATTGAATTAAAATCCGGCCCATTAATGCGAAGTAATGTGGGTACAGTATAAAAGAAGCAAATGAACTCTGCCAGACTCAGAAAAAGCTTTGGAGAGAAGTTGACATTTGAGCTGGGCTCTTATCCCAAATAGAAATTTTCCAGGAAAAGATATGTGTGTGCATGCATGTGCTTATGTGTGTGTTTGGGAAGAAGAAGGGAACAGACTGGTGGTGGTGATGTTCCAAGTAGGATGAATAACACATGCAAATGCATAGAAGCAGGAACAAACATGGCATGTATCAGTGAATGGGACTCAGGTATAAAGTAAATAAATGGCCGGTGGGGAGAGGCAAGTCACAGAAGGGAGGTAGGACCTGGAACTGGCGAGGTAAGTCGAAGCCATCCTAAGGAGTCAAGTCTTTATCCTATTGAATGGGGAGGTTACTCAGTCAGATCTGTGTTTTAGAAAGCCACACACCTTAAACTACAATCCATTGGTCCTAGCCTATCCACCACCATCATTTTCTCTCTCCTCCACCCTTCCTTGTGTGAGCCCCTGAGAAGAGCCATCTCTGCTCAGGTCCCATGCCATCGCTCTCCTCTTCTGCTCCTGCCCATTTGCAGTAGCCTGATGCCTGACTGCCAGACTTCATTATTGTATTAGCTAACAAACAAGTCCTCCTTCATTTAGAACACTACGCTTAAACTAAGCTTGATGCTGAGATCCCCAGAAGTTAATTCTTAGTGGGGTGGTCTTTTATGACAATCCTCTAGATAGGTTGTCAGACTGTGTGCTGATAGCCTGTCTCCTACACCACCCAGTGACTGACCGTGATTGTGAGTGGGGTGGGGTGGGGGACGGCTGTGATCCTTGGCAGATACTCTCAGACTTCAGTCCAAGGTCTTTAGAAAAGCATCGTGAGAGCAAGACAATCTGTCCTGAGAATCCAGTCCTTTAAGTTTTAGAATGCTGACTTTAACGGGCAATGCATATTTTATCTCTTGCTGTGTTTCTTTTCTAACCAGAGGGTGGAATCTTTCTTTTCATTTGGATTTGAAAATACTGTGTGTGTGTGTGTGTGTGTGTGTGTGTGTGTGTGTGTGTGTGTGTCTGTGTGTGTCTGTGTGTTGCTTAGTAGTGGTGGAAAGTGGTCGGGCATCAAAGCTGTAAAAGTATTTCCAGTTAAACTTAGTCTGTTTAGCCACAATGTTAATTGTAAAAATCGAGATGTTCAAATCTCACACTTGTTCCCTAGGAGGAAGAAAGACCTGTGCAAGGTCATAGTGCAGCTCAGAGGAGGCTGGGGGGAAATAAGGTCACTCCAGGGTGCTTTACAAACCAGCCCACCTCCCTCTTCATGAAGATCCAGAATAGGTTCTTGAAAAGGGCCTGCAAAGTAGCCCAACATAGGGGCATTATAATAGTCCCTGCAGTGGGCTGCTCCAACTCAGACCATGAATTATTCAGAAGGTCTTTTGGAAGCCCTCTTGAGAACAGCAGTCCCACTCCCCTGGGACGCGCTCCAATCAATGAGAGAGGCCCAGCCACTTCTTCAGACTTGGCAGCTAGGAATTTCTTTCCTGCTCCACTAAGTCAACAAAACAACAGAGCCTCCAAAACATAGATCAGTGTCATCAGTTTGCAACCTGGTTCTTATCACAGGGCCTGATAACTCATGTACTTTTACACTAGTGATTCCAAGCATGAGTTAAGAATATGAAGTGATCAGAAGTGTTCACGCTCATAGAATTAAATACTTGTCAACTCCATTTCCTTGCTTGTTTTTTTAAAAATGATTAGTTGTTCAGGAACGGAGTATATAAACACAAGCATTATCAAATATTATTTATTTTCAAAAAGATTAGGTATTTCTTTCCACCTAGAATGAAAGTGAGCAGATTTTTTTTGTTTTTATTAAAAGTTGACTCATTTTAATATTTATTTATACATTTTTACTGTATTTTAAGCAGGAATGGATTGCAATCAACCATATTTTTTTTGATGTTTATGTTCTCTTCAGTGTCTAAACCACTTTAGGTGTTCTGCTCATTAAGCCTTCCTTTTTGTTCTACTTGATCTGGCCTCTTTTCTTCATAGACATGTGGAAGGGGACAAGGATGAATTACCAGCTAGCTCAGTGAGGTGTGCACTAGGGCCTTTTCTGGACTTTCTCTCCAATATGACCAAGCTGCTTAGATACCTCAATTTTACTATTTTCTTTTCTGCTACTCACTACTAAAAATAGTCTAATCCAACCTCACATCTCTACCAAGTTGCAATCTGTCCTATTGTAGGCTCTGGAGACTGAAAACTCAGTGCCTCACAGACAACACATTTTCTTTAGGTAGCTTTGACTGTGAAAAAGCTCACACCGGTTGTGTTCTGATTTCCTTCCATTGGTCCCACTAGGGCCATACAAAACATGTTTAATCTTTTTTCTAGAAATTTGAGGGCAGTTCTCACATCCTTCATTTCCTTCCTTCCACCTCCTCTCTCTCCTTCCTAGGCTAAACCAACTCGGTTTCTGTTTTGCAGTCTATTAATCCTCCTGATTGCTTTTCACTGAGCAGGCAGGAGCTTTGTTACCTTAATACCTGGTACCCAGGACTCAACATAATCCGTTACAAAGTAAGGCAGTACGATCACCCCATTTCATCTTTATACTGTACCTTTACGATCATATCAGTTTATTTCATTAATTCAGCAGTTATTTATTAATTGCTTCACAGGTGATAGACACTGAACCAGGTGCCCAGGTACTGGCAATATGTATAAGTGCTATCATGGAGCAAACAGACTAGCAGAGAGAGAGGAGAGAGAAACCAAAAATTGTTAACTATAAAGTATGATGAATTTTAGGAGAACACAGGGTGGTGTGGGCATACATAGTGGGAGGACATTTCCTAGCTAGAGGGTTGGGAAAGGTCTTCCAGAGGAAGTGACTTTAAACCTGGACCCTAAAGGACTTTGGCAGGAGACTGGGGAGATGAGAGAGGTAGCGGTAGGGGGAGGAGGAAAATATACCAGACAGAAGAACATATGCAAAGGTCTGAAGGTGAGAAGGGAACTGTACCTGATAAAATCTGACTAAAGATTAATGTGAGAATGAGAGAAGGCAGAAATGAAGCTGGATACGTAGGCAGGGCCCAAATCATGGGCTTCTTAAAAGTAAATCATTCAACACATGTTTGTGTACCTGATATGTACTAGGCACAGATTTGCACACTGGGATTTGGACAATTGTAAAATAAAACCAAAAAATCCCTGTGCTCATGAAACTTATAGTTTAGTAGATATTAAGAAGTTTAAAAAATCCATGCTGTAGAAATTTGGGCTTTGCTCTAAGGGCAGGAGAAAGTCACTGAAAGGGTTAAGTGGGGGAGAGTCGTGGTTAGAATCATGCTATTTAAAGTTAGGCATACAATTTCACCTAACAGGGGCACTTTTGAGAATTAAGGGGTCTTGTTAATAATTGTTCTGGGAAAACAGGCATAAGCTGAATGCAGCAGGGAAGATGGTACCTTTTTAAAATGTAGGAAGCAAGACTGGATACAGAGATTGGCCATTGGAAGGGCCCATGTGAAAGATAGCCAGGGCTGGTACCAAGATATACAGTGAGGTGGAGGCAAATGGATGGATCTGAGAAGCACTTAGAGGAGGGACCCTTTGTCTAAAATAGGCAAGGGACAGTGTTAATGCAGTGTGGCACCAAAAAACCTTCTTCTAGACAGATAAGGATAGTAACTGTTAGACAAGGACATCAGATCTGTTACTGATCTCCTATTGTCCCTATTATCTGTCCATATCACAACCTACTTGGTCAGAATTCTTTTTTTTTTTTTTTTTTTTGAGTTGGAGTCTCACTCTGTCGCCCAGACTGGGAGGCAGTGGCATGCTCCTGGCTACCGCAGCCTCGACCTGCTGGGCTCCGGCGATCCTTCCGCCTCAGCCTTCCAAGTGGCTGGAACTACAGGTGCGTGCTACCACTCCTGGCTAATTTTTTTTTTCTTTTGATTTATTGTAGAGATGAGGTCTTGTCAAGTTGCCCAGGCGGGTCTTGAACCCGTGGGCTCAGGCAATCCACTCACCTCAGCCTCCCACGGTGCGGGATTACAGGCTGAGCCACTGAGCTCGGCTCAGAATTCATGATGAGATTTAGATAGGTGTACATTGGATTACATTTTCTGAACTGCTTGTCCGGCAAACCTCTTAAAAACAAAGTGGTAGGGGGAGGTTAGCCTGACATGACTTATTCACTCAGTCTTTCTCTTGATCCTGGATCACTATTTCCTTTCCTTTCAAGTTCTGGCTTATGGTTAGAATACGACACATTTATTAAATTGATTTAAAGAATCTTTTCTTTGACAGGTGAGGGAGAAATGCAATCTATTGTAAGCACAGAGTCTATCCCTTTAGCGGTCGACTTGCTCCAGATATAAATAACAGTTCTTTTTGTTGTTTTCCATGATTTACACAAAACAAAACATGTAAGCTTTTTTCAATCATAATCCACTAGAGCAGCCTAACATGGGGCCATTACATGATCATTATTTCTAAGTCAAGATGTTGTGTTCTACTATGGCCATGGACTATGTGATGCATGGTGAAGAGGTTCAGGGTCAGAGGTTCTGAAACGTCTGCTTTCTGTCAATAGTCTGAAAGACTTGACAAATCAGCATAAACCAGAAACTACTATTGGAAAAGAAGCTCAGCACTTGCCCTAAGGAGAATGGCATCATCTCCACAGAGAAGGGAGGGTCTTTCTTGGTCCATAGCCACCATCAGTTTGAACTTTATAAAGACAGTGCTATTGATCTGATGGTGGTGTTCTAGGTTCTTATGAGGAATGCTTATAAAAATGGTTGCTGGCTGCCAAGTATGCAAAGCACTATTTAAAACTTAATTACTGTAAGTGAACACAAATAATGACTGGCTTTGACTCCCCACAAACTAGAATTGCTGTTCCGATATGTGACCATTAGTAGAGCAGCTCTTTTATTGAACAGTCCTGGGGCTTAGCCATAAATAGCTTATTGACTGATCAAGGGAGAAACTGGTGGCTCCACTAGTGCTGGTGAAATGGAAGAAGGACTGAGTAATTTGCATAATGTAAATCTTTTACTTCACTGTAAACAATGGAGCAGTCGGTAGTTCTCTTAAAGCTAAAACATAGCCGGGCTCGGTGGCTCAGCCTGTAATCCTGCACCTTGGGAGGCTGAGGTGAGTGGATTGCCTGAGCCTGCGGGTTCGAGACCTGCCTGGGCAGGCGAAACCTCATCTCTACAATAAATCAAAAAAATTGGCCGGGCGTGGTAGCGCGCGCCTGTAGTTCCGGCTACTCGGAAGGCTGAGGCGGAAGGATGGCTGGAGCCCAGCAGGTTGAGGCTGCGGTGGCCGGGAGTAGCCACTGCACTCCGGTCCAGGCGATGGAGTGAGACGCCAACTCAAAAAAAAAAAAAAAAAAAAAAAAGCTAAAACATTACTCTTATGAAGGCTCTCAAAACATAAACAAATGAGTAAGTGATTAGAGATCTGTTTGTGGTTTATATTTCTAGGTTTGCTTGGCATGTAAAGACTTGGGCAGATTTTAGGACTGGAGGGACCTGCCTTATTCATTGTGTATCTCATTCATGATTGCATACTCTTTCCTTGTGTAAGAGGAAGAGGAGTGACTCATAATGACTACTGGTTTTAATTTCAGTAGATTCCTGAAGGTGCAAAACTGAGTCAACAAATCATCCTGTCTAAACTTACTCTGGTTGATTTCTATTGAGGGAAGCTATTTGTTGGTTTAAACAGTAATATTGAGAAGTAGAGGAGTATATGGCAAGAGAACTACAGAAACATGAAAATTAACTAAATCCTAAAATAAATTATTATCTTGTTTTCTATGACTGAAAAAACATTATAAGCAAGACATATGAGCCATAAGCCCCACCCCTAATGAATACACATAGATTTTAGAGAGACAGAACATGCAGGTATAAAAGTCTTTTCTGAAAAATGGATAGACACATTTTTAAAATGTGCACATGAAGACTGCCATTTTTGTTTATTTAAGAATTAAAATGATCATATAAACATTGGTGCTATTGGTCTGTAGTAGAGGGAAAGCTCATGGAGGTTGAAATAGATGAGGAAAACTTCATGAAAAAGGTGAAACTGTTGTTTCATAAAGGACACACTGATAAGAGAAAGAAAGAGGCAGGAGGATACTTTAAAGTGGAGGGTGAAAGGAACTATGGTATAACTTGGCGTCAAAGACCTAGACCCCAAGTGCAGTGGGAGTTCCTTAGGCAAATAACTTACCTGATTTGAAGGGCAGTTTCTTCTGTCTTTCCTCTCTATTTCTTTTTTCTTTCTTTCCTCCCTTCCCTCCTTCCTTTTCTTTTTTCCAATACATGTTTACTGAGTGTCTACTTTATTCCTGGTGCTGTGCTATGCCTTGGAGATGGTGGTAGAATGTCCCTACCACCACCCCCCACCTTTGTAAAGGAGATGAACAAATCATTTGCCATAGAGAAGGATGCAAATCGTTCTGAGGAGGCTAGCTTGAGGAAGAAGTGGCTGACTAATAGAGTGGGAGTTGGAGAAGACATGTTAGGCAAATCAGAATTGTAACCACTTTGTAAATACTAAGTGTTTATTAATTTTACACTTTTCTTTTTACTTTTGGTGCATCCTTTGTGGGTTTCCGTGACTGTAGAGGAGTTCTTAGTCACTACTGAAGATTTTTGTAAAGAAATACACCATTGGCAGGCAAAGGAAGGGATGTTTTAGTCTGGTGAAACTTGGATCAGTGTAAATTTAGTGGATCAGGTATAGTGTTTGTCATGGATAAGAAGTACTAAGCTGGGCTCAGTGACTCAGCCTGTAATCCCGCGCTCTGGGAAGCTGAGGTGAGTGGATTGCCTAAGCCCTCGGGTTTGAGACCCGCCCGGGGAACTTGGCGAGACTTCATCTCTACAATAAAAAAAAAAAAAAAAAAAAAATTAGCCGGGCGTGGTAGCATGCGCCTGTAGTTCCAGCCACTCGGAAGGCTGAGGCGGAAGGATCGCCGGAGCCCAGCAGGTCGAGGCTGTGGTGGCCGGGAGCATGCCACTGCCCTCCAGCCTGGGCGATGGAGTGATACTCCAAAAAAAAAAGTACTAGTCATCCAAATTAAATGCTATAACAACGAACCCAGGAACAGTCATTTTTTTTTTTTTAACAGAGTAAAACGTACTTATAATAATGTAATTCTTAAAAATCACATTTTGATTTTTAGAAGTTAGAAACAAAATAGAAAGACAGGCAAGACTTAGGTTTTTGGAATCAAACAATAAATTTTTAATTGACAAGATTTTTTCAGTAGAAGGAGCAACTAGGAACCCCACAAGCAAAATGTTATTACCTTTCAAGAATGAAAATGTCATTACCCATGAATAGACACTTCTCAAAAGAAGATATACGGGCAGCCAACAGACACATGAAAAAGTGCTCAGTCTAACTCATCATCAGAGAAATGCAAATCAAAACTACATTGAGATACCACCTAACCCCAGTAAGAATGGCCATCATTAATAAAACAAACAACAACAGATGCTGGTGAGGATGTGGAGAAAAAGGAATGCTTCTACACTGCTGATGGGAATGCAAACTTGTGCAATCTCTTTGGAAGACAGTGTGATGATTTCTGAAAGAACTAGAAATTAACCTTCCATATGACCTGGCAATTCCCCTATTGGGAATATACCTGGAGGAACTCAAATCATTCTACAAAAAAGATACCTGCACACGTATGTTTGTTGCAGCTCTAGTCACAATAGCAAAAACATGAAATCAACCATGCTGCCCATCGAAGTTGAACTGGGTAAAAAAAATGTACATATACACAATGGAATATTATGCAGTCATAAAGAAGGATAAACATATGGACTTCACAGCGACTTGGATGGATTTAGGGTCTATCATACACAGTGATTTATCACAGAAACAAAGAACAGAGTGCCATATGTTCTCACTCATAAGTGGACCTTGAACAATTATAATACTATAAGAAAGGGATTGGCAGTAGTGGGAAAATGCCCGGGAGGGTAGGGTGGGGAATGGCAGATGAGGGAAACTGCTAGGGGAGGGAGGGGCATACCTCATCATCAAGGGTGCCTGCATAATCAACGTTTGTATACCTAACCCTGAATTGTACCCCACAGCTTTATAATAATAATAATAATAATAATAATAATACAGAATTTTAAATGAAAAAAACAGAAACAAAAAAAAACAAAAAAAAGAAAATATCATTACCTTTCATGAATGAAAGTTGTATACAATTGTACTTCCTTATCTTTTGTTGGTGTGTGTGTGTGTGTATGTTCATTCATATGTGCACGTGTATGTGTCTGATGGAGAAATAGAGAAAGAGAGAGAGGGAGCGAGAACACGCTGGTATTTTGTGTAGTTTTGGAAACTTTCATTTGAGAACACTTAGAGTAATTAGAAGGATTGAGATGATGAGATGAAGTGAGAGATTGAAGTGTTATTGCTAATTGTTGCCTGTTAAGTTTTAGGGAAATATGAGGTTAGAGGCAAACTTTGGTAGAAATTCTGGAAGACTTTTCATCGTTTCAGAGTTGATGGTTCTACCGTTCTTTATAATGTAAAATTTCATTTCAAAACTTGTGACTTTTTTGGGTATAAGGTCATTTTTAGCACTTCTAGAAATGGATGAAACATTAGTTAGTTGTGAGCGTCTTCTTATTTACATGTTAATGTAAAAGTCTTTACAGGAAGAAAAACCTTTATTCCATAATTACAGAAAACAGATTTGAAATGTATGTGACCTATTTGGATTGTAATACAACAACTGATATACTTATCCCTGATTAAAGATGAGGGATATTCTTGTTAAAAACCCTTGAACATCTAGATATAGATGGAACATACCTCAAAATAGTAACAGCCATCTATGAGAAACCTACAACCAACATACTGCTAAACAGACAGAAATTGGAACCATTCCCCCTGAAAACCAGAACAAGGCAAGGATGCCCACTCTCACCCCTCCTGTTCAACATAGTTTTGGAAGTCCTAGCTGGAGCAATCAGATAAGAGAAGGGGTATCCAAATAGGAAAAGAGGAAGTCAAGTTTTCCCTCTTTGCAACGACATGATTCTAGACCTTGAAAACCCAAGAGATTCTGTCAAAAAATTCCTTGCACTGATGAAGGACTTTGGTAAAATCTCAGGGTATAAAATAAATGTGCAAAAGACAGTCTCATTTCTATACACAAACAATAAACATACAGAAACCCAAATAAAAAGGACAATCCCATTCACAATAGCCACACGCAAAAAATGAAATACCTTGGTATCGTCCTAACCAGAGATGTGAAAGACCTTTACAACAAAAACTACATAAACACTGCTCGGAGAAATCAAAGATGACACAAACAAATGGAAAAATATTCCATGCTCATGGATTGGAAGAATCAACATTGTTAAGATGTCCATTGTACCCAAGGCAATCTACAGCTTTAACGCAATACCCATTAAATTACCAGCAGCATTCTTCTCAGATCTGAAAATGACAATACAGGAATTCATATGGAAACATAAACGACCACGAGTAGCCAAAACAATCCTCAGCAAAAAAAAAAAAAAAGCCAAAGCGGAAGGTATCACGCTCCCAACATTTAAACTTTATTATAAAGTTACAATAATCAAAACAGCCCCATATTGGTACAAGAACAAGCATATAGACCAATGGAACAAAATAGAGATTCCAGACGCAAAACCTCAATTCCTCAATGAACTCACCTTTGACAAAGCCTCCACCACCAACCACTGGGGAGAAGAGAACCTATTCAGTAAATGGTGCTAGGAAAACTGTTTGATCACATGCAGAAGTTTAAAACAAGACCCCTACCTATCACCATACACAAAAATCAACTCTAAATGGATCAAAGACCTAAACATAAAGCCACAAACTATAAAAACCTTAGAAAATGCAGGAGACACCCTTATGGAAATTGGAACTGGCAACCAATTCCTGATCAAAACTCCAAGTGCTCATGTCATAAGAGAAAAGATAGACAAGTGGAACCTCATCAAGCTGACAAGCTTCTGCAAAGCTAAAGAAACTATCAAGAGAGCAGGGAGACAGCCCACAGACTGGGAAAAAATATTTGCCAACTGTATATCTGACAAAGGCCTAAGATCTAGGATCTACAAGGAACTTAAACATACTGAAAGGAAAAAAACAAACATTACAAAGTGGGCAAAAGATATGAATAGACACTTTTCAAAAGAAGCCAAGAGATACATGAAAAAATGTTCAGCTTCACTTGTCATCAAATAAATGCAAGTTAAAGCCACACTGAGATGCCACCTAACTCCAGTCAGGATGACCATCATCAATAACTCAAAAAACAACAGATTCTGGAGAGGATGCTGCAAAAAAGGAACACTTCTACACTATTAGTGGGAGCATAAACTAGCATAATCTCTATGGAAAACAACTTGGCAATTCCTAAAAGATCTAAAAATTGACCTTCTATATGACCCACAATCCCCCTACTGGGAATATACCCAGAGGAACTCAAATCACTCTATGAAAAAGATACCTGCACATGCATGTTTATTGCAGCATTATTCACAATAGCAAAACATGGAACTAACCATGCTACCCATTGAAAGAAGAT